>PVJN01007231.1:0-70964 GCA_004026805.1 Lasiurus borealis | reverse complement strand
TATACCTCCATCCCCATCAGGTTTCTGAGTAAACATTACAGTTTATTACTTTCTTTCTCTGGGGGAGAACGTGACAAATGGCAAGCGATCTCTACCATCATCTGCTGGATTGATTTCCAAGCCAATGCGACCAGGCCACCAGAATGGTCTGTGTGTATTTTTAAATCTGGATAAGGATGCTCATGTCCAGCCATGTGCTTAGTTAAATGATAAACAGCTACTCTTTGCGGTGTATTCATTCATTCAGCCCGTAGTCATTGAATGAATGCCTTCTCTGTGCCAGGCATCATGCTAGATTCCAGGGATACAGTGAGGAAGGGAGACGTATTTCTTAGCCCCAATGAATCTAGCATGTATAATCCCAAAGCCCAATGTGCGCTAATAATAACAACCTCAGCTGTTGAGTACTTAAGTGCTTGTTGCTTTACATAAATTAGCTCTACTCTTTACACTGACTATGTGAAGTAAGAATACAATAGCCCCATTTTACAGATAACCAAACTGAGGCTCAGAAAGCTTAAATACAGTGGTACCTCCAGATACGAGTACCCTAACATACAAGTTTTTTTTGAGATACGAGCAGTCGAGCCAGCGATTTTTGCTTTGAAATATGAGCAGCATTTGAGATACAAGTAATCACATGTATCGGCTGCATGTGACCCACCAGTTTACCGAGACTCAAGCTTCTCATGGTTTCCCATGCCTCAAGGTTATGGAACGAATTAAACTCATATCTCGAGGTACCACTGTAGTTTGTTTAGTGTCTGTGCTTAGTAAGGACAAGAGTAGGAATCCAGTCGTTGTGTTTGAATAGAGTCCATTCTTCTATCCTGTGATACCGATAAAGTAAGAATTAGGGAAGCTGGACTACAGTCTTGGTTCTCTCTCTTTATCTATCTACATCATTCTCTCTCTCTCTCTCTCTCTCTCTCTCTCTCTCTCTCTCTCTCTCTTACAAAGCGGCTGTTTTAGGGACTAAGGAAGCCCCTTTATCTCTTAATGTTTCAGCTATCAACTGTAAAATGAGAATGCTAATTGCACTTTTACAGGAATGATCAAAAACCTATTAAAATACTATGAACACATTTATAAATACTAAACGTCATTATTCATCTAATAAATGTACTCAACTTTTATAGTTCCCCCAAACTCCCAGTCCAGCTGAATTAGTATGCCTCTTGTAACCTAAGTGTGTACGGAGAGAAGGCTCATCCAGCCTCCTCCCACCCGCTCTTAAGTGATGTTTTAAGCGAAAGTTGAAGTTGCCTTTGGCTTCTCAGAAGGCAAACCTCAGCTTTGGGGGAAACCGTGCCAACGGGTATGATTCAGTTAAACATCAATTTGACTCAATTGGTGATAAAATGAAAGTTCTGCCCATTTCAATAAAACATGGTACCAGAGCACACTTAAGTATATGTCAAGCGATTAACACTGCGTCTGGCATGCTGGATTTGATGACTAAGTTGGAATTTTATATGATCCCTGTTTCCCTGGCATCGCTCCAGTTTATGCTGTAGTATTAATAGCTTTCAGCTTGAATTAATAACCTGATTATTCATTAATTTACCAAAAGAATTGCCAAACCAGAAGAAACCAGTATGGACCATAAAGTGCTGAATTCTAAAGTAAGACTAGAGAGATTTTGCTTGGAAGACCAGAAAAGGATCTCCATGATCAGAATCCTGGTGAAGTGATGGGGAGGGATCTGCCTCTTGGCAATGCGTTCTGTCTCTGGGGACCATGGGCAAGTCCAGTAAGGATTGGCACAGGGTTCCAGGCCACAGTTTTGGAAGATTAGAGTCAAGACATTTTCATGGGGCATGCTACATTGATGGCCAGGATCTCCACTCCCCCTTAATTTAACTGTATCAAGTAAAGCAAAGAGAAACTATTCACATGAAATAGTCAGCACCCCTGTAAAAGATGAGATATATCCTAGCACTGAGGAGTCATTTTCACCAGCACTCCTGAAGCATTCTTTAAAAAAAATAAAATAAAATAAAGTAAATATATATATATCGTATTTTCCGGCATATAAGATGACTGGGCGTATAAGGCAACCCCCAACTTTTCCAGTTAAAATATAGAGTTTAGGATATACCCACTCTATAAGACAACCCCCAACTTTTGAGAAGATTTTCCTGGGTTAAAAAGTCGTCTCATATGCCGGAAAATATGGTATATATGGATTTCAGAGAGGAAGGGAGAGGGAGAAAGAGATAGAAACATCAATGATGAAAGAGAATCATTGATCAACTGCCTCCTGCACACCCCACATTGGGGATCGAGCCCATAACCTAAGGATGTGCCCTTGACTAGAATCAAACCTGGGACCCTTCAGTCCACAGGCTGATGCTCTATCCACTGAATCAAACCCCCTAGGGCATCCCAAAGCGTTCTTTTAGAAAAATAGTGGCCGTGCATACCATCCAGTTAGTTCTCTTAGAATAACCAGGTGCAGATTGGGTTCCTGAACATTTGAGAGCCAGAAGAACTAGATGCTTGACAACTGTGTGTGACGTCAAACACCTAGTTACGGACTGGGGCCCTGGGCGCCTGAAGGGTTAATAGTGTGGCTTTCAAAGCGTGAGGAGGCCCAGAATTGCAGCAGCATCTCCAAATTCTTGCCAGATATGCAGATTCCCAGGCCCTCTCCCAGACTCCCTGGGCCAGGAATGTGCCCTTTCACAGACGCTCCAGGCAATTCGTACGTCAGCCAAGGCCTGAGGACCACCGAGTTGACACAAATCTCCATCGTTTCTGATTGATTCTCGGAACCTCTGCAGCTTGGTTCCAAGGAGAAGGTTCAGCAGGGAACAAAGCGGGGTTTGATAGCAGATTGACTGGCTCCATGGAATCCCCGGATGAGGTTTCAGAATGTGGAAAGCGGAGCTCTGCACCGTTCCGATGTTGGTATTGGCAAGCAGTCCTGCTGAATCGCAGAGAACTGCAGGATCCTCCTGCTGTTTCCTTTGCGCCCGAATTCCTCTCTGGCCTCTTGGAAAGGTTCCCTCGAGGCCTTTCTGCAAATCTAAGCCTCCCCCTGCCAAGGGGCTTGTTTACCCTCCCGCTCCTTTGTTAGAAAGCGCGGGATCGTGCTGACTCAGGAGCGATGGTTTCTGACAAGCGTGCCCCTCCAACAGTAAGTGATACCGAAAACGCGCGGTGCGAGTCGCAGAACTTGGCACGCCGGGGACTCTTAAGGACGGGTCGTGCCATTTGGCACATCTTGGCGTGTAATCTTAAACGGAGTCAGGCCGACCAGCGGAGCAGTGAAAAGCGAGTACTGGGAGCTGAGCACAGTGAGATGTAATCCTGGTAGGAGAGAGAGAGGATGCAAGGCACATCAGAGACTTCCAGAGGCGGGTGGGAGGGCTTGCAACTCTAAGGAGTCTCAACCGGTCTGTCTCGATGCTGTTAACGAGGAAGAAAGAAATCTGTGGAGGAAGAAACTGGCTTCAGAGAAGTGGATGATGTTTATTTCCTGGAACAGAAAGAGGAGGGGGAAATAGTTTTAAAAAAACGAATGACATTATTCTGGAGGAGAGTGTTACCTGACAAATGTAGCTGCATTTTAGTCTTTGGTTATTTTATTTTCATTTATGTATGATTTACCACACGTTTTTCTTTCGTTTTTAATTATGGAAGTAATTTAAATACAGAGAAGAGAGTAAAAAAGAAAACTTGCCCTCTCTTCATTTCTTCGCCTTTTTTTTCCATCTGTACTCCAAGAGGTAGCCACTGGAAAGTAGTTGGTATCAATATTTCCTGGCCAGTATAGACACAACTCTATATACAGTGGTACCTCGAGATACGAGTGCCCTAACATACGAGATTTTTGAGATACGAGCCATCGAGTGAGCGAATTTTGCTTTGAAATATGAGCAACATTTGAGATAAGAGTAATCGCGCGGATCGGCCGGCTGCACACAACCCACCAGTTTACCGCGACTCGAGCGTCTCATAGTTTCCCACGCCTCAAGGTTACGGAACGAATTAAACTCGTATCTCGAGGTACCACTGTATATGAATGATATGTATGCCTATTCATCTGGTACTTTATCCCATGAAATTGGCTGGGCAAATACTCTCCAAATTTATCATATGATACTTGACAACGTCTTAGACTAAACAAAGAGTGCCTACAAACAGGACAAGGGCACCCATTTGAATTCCATGCATTTTCATTTGGAATTCAGCTGCTTCTTATACGGGCCCTGAACGCTAGCAATAGCCACGATCAGTTGCAGCAAGTATTTAATTCATCATCTTTAGATGTCTTGGGAAATGATGGGTCATTGCAGATAGGTTTTATGTTTATTGTAAGATAAGGCATTGCACACAGCATCATGGATTATGTTCGTTTGCTGTGGATAACTCCAAATGTCAGTGTCTACCTTCGAGGTCAGAGTCCACCACTCACCTTCACCTGCTGGAAAACCGATTAGCACAGTGGTTCTCAACCTTCCTAATGCCGCAACCCTTTAATACAGCTCCTCATGGGGTGGTGATCCCCAACCATAAAATTATTTCCACTGCTACTTCATCACTGTCATTTTGCTACTGTTATGAACTGTCATGTAAACATCTGATATGCAGGATGTATTTTCGTTGTTACAAATTGAACATAATTAGAGCTTAGTGATTAATCACAAAAACAATATGTAATTATATATGGTGAAATATTTACTTCTAATGACAAATAAATGAAATTTTGTCTTGAATCGTGGTGTAGCATGGATAACAGTCTTCCTAGGACAACAGTAAACTACATGGCTACACTTTGCTACACTGAGGAGCGGTGTGTTGGCTCCTAAGACCATGGGAAATAGGTGTTTTCCGATGGTCTTAGGCGACCCCTGTGAAAGGGTCGTTCGACCCCCAAAGGGGTCGAGACCCACAGGTTGAGAACCGCTGGATTAGCCCCTCCCTGTGGTCTGGTCTCTGGCTTTCTCCTAAGGCTTTTGACCTGGGCGGGTACTTAGAATAGCCGCTCGCCTAGCAGCACGCATACATGTTCCAGTCGCACTAAGATATGAACTAAGACTGAACCTGGACCAAAGCAGAAACTGCCCACCCAGAAGGCCCTGTCTCCCACGCTTGAGTTTAAGGGGGAAGAAAAACAAACCTTCGCCACTTCCTCGGAGCGGGCAGCGGCCAGAATGTGGAAGGCTGTGGACTCATCGAGCCACTTCTCAGCTTGAAATGTATCTTTTCACTCATCGCATTCCTCTCCACCTCTCCTCTCCTGGCCGAGGGGAGGGGAAGGGAGGGATGCACAGAGCAACCCTAACTGCCGGAGGGTGGGAGCGAATGGGCTGTGGCAGCGTGCCACCCACCCATCATCCTAATGGCCCGGGGCCCAGCCAGCCACCACGCACGAGGGCAGCAGCGCTCCCCAGAGGGGCTCACTGTACCCGCTCCGAGGGCCCTGGCTCCACCCACACCCACTGGCCAGCAGCCCTGCGTCAGGCACCGAACAGAGTGTGGCTGAGAGCGGTTCTTCTTTTAGAATAAACGTTTATCCTCTGGGGTTAACCTCCACTTAAACGCCCAGCCCAGTCTGTCCCTCACACGCGGGGACGCACTGCTGGTGCCACAGACATCTGTGTGGATTGCTTTGAAGGCATCTCCTGCGAGATTCTAGGCCAGTGGTTCTCAGCCTTCCTAAGGCCGCGACCCTTGCATACAGTTCCTCATGTGCTGGTGACCCCCAACCATGAAATGTTGCTACTGTGATGCATCGTGATGTAAATATCTGCATTTTCCCATGGTCTTAGGGACCCCTGTGAAAGGGTCGTTAGACCCCCAAAGGGGTCGCCACCCACAGGTTGAGAACCGCTGTTCTAGGCTTTGAGGAAGCCTGCACTGGAACTGGGCAGAGGCTCTGTCTCTCCAGGGATGGAAATTGTCTGAGGTGCGCACTCTGGGGTCAGAGGTGCACATCCTTAGCAGTCACCCAATCAGAGCTGTTTTCCTGCCCCTTCCAGCCCCTCTCTGGGTCTCTCTTTTCCTAGCTCTGCCCCATCCCACCTCCACCCCCACTTTGTGCTCCTTATCATCTGACTTCAGCTCTATAAAAGGTTCTTTCCTGTCTTTTTTATTTAATATATTTTATAGGAAGGGAGAGGGATAGTAAGTTAGAAACATCAATGAGAGGGAGAGACATTGATCAGCCGCCTCCTGCACACCCCCTACTGGAGATGTGCCTGCAACCAATGTACATGCCTTTGACTGGAATCAAACCTGGGACCTTTCAGTCTGCCGTCTGACACTCTATCCACTGAGCCAAACCTGTTTCGGCTCTGGGTCTCTCTTTTTCTAGCTCTACCCCATCCCACCTCCACCCCCCACCCTCACTTTGTGCTCCGTAAAATCTGACTTCATCGCTATAAAATGTTCGTTCCTGTCTTTATTTGAAATGTTGACTTCCTTCAGATTGTGTTTACCACAGATTTTGGGAGGTGGTTGGTTTTTTTGCATTTTTTAATATTGCATTTAAATATTATTTATCTTCCCCTAGCTGATTTGGCTCAGTAGATAGAGTATCGACCTGCCGACTGGAGGATCCCAGGTTCGATTCTGGTCAAGGGCATGGACCTTGGTTGCGGGTACATCCCCAGTAAGGGGGTGTGCAAGAGGCAGCTGATCGATGTTTCTCTCTCATCGATGTTTCTAACTCTCTATCCCTATTCCTCCCTCTCTGTAAAAAAGTCAATAAAATATATATATATTTTTAAATACATACATACATACATACATACATAATTAAATAAATAAATAAATATTTATCTTGATAACTGAGTTTCGGGGCACCCCATACATTTTGCTCCCCAGCCAGTGGCACCCTGGCCTTGCCCCAGTCCCGGCCTTGATCAGCAGGGCTACCTTTAGGGGTGGGACGACCACTGCCCTCTCTCAGTCATGGCCCCCAGAGTCAAAGCTCTTTGAAATGAAAGTATTACTACAACCGAAACCGGTTTGGCTCAGTGGATAGAGCATCAGCCTGCGGACTGAAAGGTCCCAGGTTCGATTCCAGTCGAGGGCATGTACCTTGGTTGCGGGCACATCCCCATTAGGGGGCGTGCAAGAGGCAGCTGATCGATGTCTCTCTCTCATTGATGTTTCTAACTCTCTATCCCTGTCCCTTCCTCTCTGTAAAAAATCAATAAAATATATTTATTAAAAAAGAAGAAGAAAGTGTTACTACAGCTGTGGAGGCAGGGGTTGCAACCAGAAAGTTCTCTGTGCTAGACCCAGCGGCGCTGGAACCCAGAGAGCCAGCAGCGTGCTGCCTCCCTCCCTGCAGCTGGGTTCCTATGGGATCTTCGAGGAATGTTCTGGGAACCCTTGGAGCACAGCCCGCAGTCACATTCTCGGCAACAGCATCGCTTTGTTCTCCTATCGCCTGGTGCTGTGAGCAGCTCGTATACCAAGTATGAAATTGTCCAGTACAAGGAAGAGAATGCCTTGGGAGGACATATCCCTATTTATTCTGAGCTAATAGCCTCCTGCCGGTACGTGGACGCTGATCAAGCAAAGTGGGAGCATTCTGGAAAATAAACGAGGAGGCCACGCGGGCAGGTTTATTTTCAAAGCGGGAGACTTGGGTGCTATGATAGCTTTCCGCCATGGTGGCTGCTCCTGCGATGCCGTGTGATGGATGGATGTTTAATGATTTCTATCTGAGGTGTCCGGGGACTGGGCAGTGCATGTGCTGGGGTTACTGCGGGCTTCTTCTGAGCAAGTGAAGATTGTTTTAGCCACAAAGCAGAGCACTTATGTTTATACTCAAGGGACGGGGCAGATCAGCTGGTCCTTCAACTTGAGGGACGCAGTCCAGTCCCCAGGCCTGACATGCTGGGCCCTGTGGGCCTGTGACCTCTGCATGTGTGGGAGACTGCGTGTTTTTTTCTTTTCTTTTAAATATTTTTATTTTTTTATTTTATTGAGTTTTTACAGAGAGGAAGGGAGAGGGATAGAGAGCTAGAAACATCGATGAGAGAGAGACATCGATCAGCCGTTTCCTGCACGCCCCCCACTGGGGATGTGCCCACAACCGATGTACATGCCCTTGACTGGAATCGGACCTGGGACCCTTCAGTCCCCAGGCCAACGCTCTGTCCACTGAGCCAAACGGGTTTTGGCAATGTGTGTTTTTCTTCATATGCTCATCACACTATTTTTCAGGAAATCAGACAACCATTAGTTGTCATCCAGTTTCAGAGCAAAGGAAAGCAAAGCCAAAGAAGGGATGTGGCTACGCATTTTGTTATTGGTGGGCTCAGGAGGGTCCACTCCTCTGAGGATGTGGCCTGCGCTCTTCCTCCATCTAAATGGAAGTTCCTGTTGTCTGGCTGGCATGGCTCAGAGGTGGAGTGTTGACCTATGAACCAGGAGGTCATGGTTCCAGGTCAGAGCACATGCCCAGGTTGCAGGCTCAATCCCCAGTGTGGGGAGTGCAGGAGGCAGCCGATCCGTGATTCTCTCATCATTGATGTTTCTATCTCTCTCTCCCTCTCCCTCTCCCTTCTTCTCTGAAATCAATGATTGAAATGCAAGTTCCTGTTAATTGCTATGCTTAGATTATTAATACAGCCCCAAAACTATGGGGTTCCACCATCTAATCTGTTAATGAGATCCCTCTGTAGTTTCCTGCAGTGCAAGTCTGATAGCTTTGCTCTATCTTTCTCTTTTTATGTGACTATGTGATTTCACTCCCTGAATTCTATGATAGGTCCTCCTGGTGTCAGGAGAATCCAGGAAGGAATGGATCCTGGGCAGCAGAAACAAGAGGAATCCTTTTAAGGGGCTGGTGTCCGGCCTGACTAGTTTGGCTCAGTGAATAGAGCACCATCCTGCAGACTGAGGGGTCCCTGGGTTCGATTCCGATCAAGGGCATGTACCTTGGTTGCGGGCACATCCCCAGTGGGAGGTGTGCAGGAGGCAGCTGATGGATGTTTCTAACTCTCTATCCTTCTCCCTTCCTAAATCAATAAAATATATTAAATAGATAGATAGATAGATAGATAGATAGATAGATAAAGTGCTAGTGTCCGAACTGATCTTACCAGAAACGGGATAAGACGGTCCATCTACTGGATCAGATTTATCTTCAGTGTATTTTGTTTCTACTCTATTTGTAATCGCTCCCTCTCATGCATTCTAATCCCTTCCCCTGGGACATACATGATTCATATTTGGAGATTCCTTCTGGGTCTCTCATGTCTAATCTCTTCTGAAATCATTTTATTTTCTGGGTCACATTTTTAACTGTCTCTCCAACTCACCCCGTTTTCCTGCCATTTTCTTCGTGCTAGTTCTCCTCATGGAAATGTCATCCTGCGATCATGGTTTGTTTTTCTCTTACTCTTTCCTTGTGGCAGTTCAAGGTCCCTATTTCCTTGTCCGCCTCCCATCCTTAAAAATTCTGTTTTCAAATCCCAGTCTGTTGGCGTATCATCTCATATTCAACCTCTTAATTCATAGGGTCCGCTTTTTTTTTTTTTTTAATTTTCGTTAAGAATCAAAGCAGGTACTTGTGAAAGCAATTCTCATTTCTTCAAATGCTAGTCGTTCATTTAAGCAATCTCTTCTACGTTATGAAAACTTACACAGGACCTCATGCTATCTTGTCCTGTCACTCATGGGTGAGTGAGAAAATGCCCACGAGAGAATTCCTTGAAACAGGGGGAGGCGATGCTCCCAGGTTCTGAGGTTCCTCTTAAAGGTCCCTCTTCAGACACTAGGCTAGAGGTCCACATATAGCAGTGGTTCTCAACCTTCCTAATGCCGCGACCCTTTAAGACAGCTCCTCATGGGGTGGTGACCCCATTCATAAAGTTATTTCCGTTGCTACTTCATCACTGTCATTTTGCTACTGTCATGAACTGTAATGTAAATATCTGATAGGCAGGATGTATTTTCATTGTTACAAATTGAACATAATTAAAGCATAGTGATTAATCACAAAAACAATATGTCATTATATATTGTGAAATATTTCTTTCTAATTACAAATAAACGAAATGTTGTCTTGAATCGTGGTGTAGCATTGGCAACAGTCTTCATATGACAACAGTAAACTACATGGCTACACTTTGCTACACGAGGAGCAGTGTGTTGGTTCCTAAGACCATGGGAAATAGTGTTTTCCAATGGTCTTAGGCCACCCCTGTGAAAGGGTCGTTTGACCTCCAAAGGGGTCGCGACCCACAGTTTGAGAACCACTGACATATAGGATGGCTAGCTCTGAGGAGCGGGGGGCACAGAGGATACCCTGAGGCCTGAGTCACCCCCACATTGGACTCTGTGCCTGTAGCAACCCCCTCCCTCCTCCTGCTGAAGCCTCGCTCTGGCCGGAGGACTGGCTGTCATGGGGACCTGTGGGTCAGGGGCAGCCCCTGAATGGCCGGCCCTCTGCCCGGGTGGCCGCCTGCTCTCAGGGGGTTCTGCTCACCCTGTGCTGCACCTGCTGCTCCCCGCTCCCTCTGCTCAGGATTGAACCCCAGCCCCCAGAGGTGCTGAGAGGCTGCACAGCTCCAGCTGGTTAATGGGGGGTCCTAGCAGGTAACCAGACCAGGGGGACGTTTGGATGTTTGCTTTGGGACCACACAGGCCTACGTGCAAATGGGCCTGTGAGCGTGTAGAATGGAGTGTTCTCTGTTACCAACGAGCCTGCACAGAGATCACTGAACCCTGTGACGGATATGGGGGACGTTTCTATTTGTTTTAGCTGTTTTACCGATTTCTGTGCAGCTGCTTTCTTTCCTCCTCTTTCTTCCTCTCCCACCTATGAAATCTGAAGGGATCAAGTCAGTGCAAAGTCTCAGTTGCCTGTGGGGTCAGACCTCAGATTACATCCTGACTCCCTCCCTTACTAGTCGTGTGCCCCTAAGAAATGTCCACGGGCTTTAGTTTGCTCTACCATAAAAGGGGGGAAATAATAGCAACAAACATAGTATTTTTAAAAGTGAGAATAAATGAGTTCATATACGTAAGACTTTACAAGGATTCCTGTATTGACTAAACATTGGTTTTTAAAGAATTTTACAAATAATAAACAAATGCATGCTTCTTTTAAAAAAAAAAAAAAAAAAGGTGAGCCGAAACCATTTTGGCTCAGTGGAGAGAGCGTGGGCCTGCGGACTGTGAAAGGTTCCAGGTTTGATTCCAGTAAAGGGCATGTATCCTGGTTGCAGGCACATCCCCTGTAGGGACATGCATGAGGCGGCTGATCCATGTCTCTCCCTCATCGATGTTTCTAACTCTCTATCCCTCTCCCTTCCTCTCTGTAAAAAAATCAATAAAATATATATATTTTAAAAAAGGTAAAATACTCAGAAGATATAAAATAAAAGAACTCACTTGCATTCCTGGTCCTTCCAGAACTCCCTTTCTTCCATCCATGACGCCATAGGTAACGGGGGACCGTGGGGACCCCAGGACCACCTGGGGCAGCCCTCGCACTTCCTGTGCTGAGAAAATGATAACGTGCACTTAGGGCGTCCGCCTGGGTGAGCCCAGGGCTCCTTATAGGTCCAGGTCCCCGGCCCACAGATCGCTTCCATACGGCGAGGACGACCCAGGCCGACCACACATCCTGACCAAAATTATTGAGACTCGCTGTTCTTAAAGAGACATTAATGACAGCTATAAAGGGGATTATTCTAGACTACAAAGCGAGGGTGAATGTGGTTGTGTTTAAACGGCAAAATTATAAGAGAGCATCCCGAAGGCCACCTGGGCGATCCTGAGGCCCTCTCACCCCGGTGGTTATCAGCCCACACTTGGAGACCTGCCGATTTATGTCTATTTATATGTCCCAGCGGCAGACCTGCTCTTTGCGATGACACTGCCTTCTTATTTTGTCCTGGTCGGTTGGAGCCTCCCTTATCCAGCACCACCAGGTCCTCTCCCTGCTCTACGGAGAGAGAGCAAGTTTAACATCAACTTTATGACTCTATTTCCTTTTCCATGGCGTGGAAAATAGAGTTTATGAAGACGCAAGTATAAGGGAACAAGTGTTTCTATGATGCCCCCGTGAAAGCAGAAGAACTCCTGAAAGAATAAAATTAAAAGAACATTTTGCCAAAGCCGGTTTGGCTCAGTGGATAGAGCGTCGGCCTACACACTGAAAGGTCCCAGGTTCGATTCCGGTCAAGGGCATGTACCTTGGTTGGCAGGCACATCCCCAGTATGGGATGTGCAGGAGGCAGCTGATCGATGTCTCTTTCTCATCAATGTTTCTATCTCCCTTCCTTCCTCTCTGTAAAAAACATCAATTAAAATATATATATATATTTTAAATATATTTTTATTGATTTTTTACAGAGGGGAAAGGAGAGGGATACTGAGTTTAGAAATATCGATGATGAGAGAGACATCGATCAGCCACCTCCTGCACACCTCCTACTGGGGATGTGCCCGAAACCAAGATACGTGCCCTTGATGGGAATTGAACCTGGGACTTTCCAGTCTGCAAGCCAAAGCTCTATCTACTGAGCCAAACCAGTTTCAGCAATAAAATATATTTTTTTAATTAAATTAAAAGAAAATTTTAAAAAATGCACGTTCTCTGAGCTTTCTCTCTCCCTCCCAAGTTCTTTCCTTCTCCCCACGTCTCTCCTGTGGGCCCAGCTCTGGAACTGGCACGGAGCAGTCAGGAAAGCGTCCATTGGACTGAATGTGTGAAGCAAACAGGAGTGCCAGAGCCTCGAATGCACACGCTGCCCGGAGCCCCGGAGCCCGCAGGGAAGATGCCCTACAGTTCAAGGCCCTGGGCCTCCCCGCACCCTGGACCGCAGATGCGCTCTGGAGCTGAGTGTGGGTTTCTGGGATTCAGAAACCCGGCCCTCCAGGCAGGAAGCCTGATCCGGAAAGCTCCAAACACCAGCATTCTGGAGGATATAAATAAGGAGCGTTTCTCTCCCCAAGTATTTCCTGTTTGAAAGGAGAAGTAACACCACAGCTACGTTTGCTGCCCCTTCTTCAAGCCTCTGATTTTTTTTTAATTATTATTATTAAAAACAGTTTCTAGGGAGCAAGACTCAGGGAGGAGGCCTGTGCCAACTGGAATGGTGGGAAGAAGGTCCTTCCTAACGCGGACCCACTCTAGGAGCACTGGAGGAGGAGTCAAGGGCATTGCCACACTGCTGTGTGGCGTTGGGCACCTCAGGAACCACTGTAAATCAGCAACTTGAACTTCTGAAGGAGATATACTTAGGTTTAAGGTCTCTTCTAGGTTTAGCATCTCCCTCTGATCTACCGAGGATAATACTGTTTACTGGTGACTGCATATGCTCTGGAGTTGACAATACAATATTAACTGAAAAGGCAGTAAAATAGTCACATCAAACCTGAGTATAACACTCTTTTGTCTTCTAAATTCATATCAGTTGTAGCAAGGGTGAGAACCCACTCTTCTATGCTTAAAACTCATTGAAGAAAAGATGTGAGATTATATATATATCATATTAAAATATATCTCTAATTATGTATACTTATATGTAATTACAATATACATATATACCCATATGTATAATCTCTAGTCCAAACATAATTGGAGACTTTACATACATAAAATCTCCTACAAAATGCTAGATTTTAAAACATGTAGAGTCCAAGTCAATAAGGAATAAAAGAGAGTCTCATAGAAAATACTCGAAAGATTTGAAGAGTCCTATCACTAAAGAAGACCACTGAATGGCTGGTGAACCATGAAAACATGTTCAACCTCTTTGGGAATCCAGTAAATGCAAATTAAAACCATGATGAGATAATACACAGATGAGCAAAGCTAAAAAGTGTCCCAATGTCAAGTGCAGGTGAGGATGTGGAGCTGGAGAGGCGTTCACACATTGTGGGTGGAAGGATGAATTTGCAGGACTCTGGAAAATAGCTGGGCGCCAGGTAGTAAAGTTGAAGACTGTGATGCAGCTCTAGGACTCAGCACTTCCGCTCCCAAGGGTATATCCTTGAGAAGTTCATGATGTGTTCCAAGGCCCATGAATGAGAATGCACATAGCATGCTCATCAGAACCCAGATTTGGAAACAACACAAATATTAATCAACAGTAGTGCAGGTTGTTTTTATGTACTGGAATACAGTGCAGCAAAGCAAAAGAAAAGACCACAGCTAACCAACACAGGAATGGGTCAACATATTGATTAAAAGAAGTTGGATACAAATGAACATAGTATGATTCCGTTGGTCTGGAGTTCAAATATAGGACAAATAAGATGTTATTTGAAGATGCATACAATGGTAGTTTGGCTATTAAAAAATCAAATGATTATTATAAAAGCTATTACAGTGGGGGAAAGAGGAGGTGATGGGGTAAGAGAAGAGGAAAGGGTTTCTGGGGCTTATGTTTTATATTTCTGGATAGAGTGTTCTCTCTCTAGCCATTGTATTAAACCCTGCATGTAGATTGTTTTTTTCTTTCTGAATGTACATTATATTTCAAAAATTTAAAACTTAAAATAAAGAATAAATAAAAGACTAGTAGGTTGACATGTGAAACTTAGATTATACATTGAGAAATCAAACCTGTGGTGATCGAATGAAAATAGACACATTCGGGAGTCAAAGACCTGATGTAGGAAAATTCTAAAATAAGGAAACTTTCGACTGAGATTAGGAGCATGTTGATTTCCCAGATCAGGGTAGGTTATGAGTTCAAAATGTTCCTTTTATTATATTTTACTGGTGTATGTGTAAAATTATATTGAAGATAACTAATCTCCTTGGTTAAAATGGTTAAAGAAGTGATAAGTATTAACATAATAATGTCTCTAAAATTTCTGCAAAGCCAGTAATAATGCCAACAAATCAATCAAACGGATTTTTGAAAGTGAAGGATTTACTCTCTTCAATTCCTACATGTGATTCACCCATCTGTAAACTCACCCATCTGGATACTCACGTACAATCTAGTTCACTATTCCTTTTCCTTTTTGGTCAGTAATCAATTATGTTGTATTGTTTACCTAGTCCCTCTGTGTTTCTCTTTAATCTGCTCTATCTCTACAGAGGATAGAAATGGACATAGAAACATGACTTTTGTATATAATAAAATCCTAATATGCAAATCAACCAAACGGCAGAATGACTGGTACCTATGATGAGCACTGCAGGCCCCAACCGACAGTGATGGGGGTGCCAGTTTGCCTTTCTCCTAACCCCCCATTGCTCAGCAGAAAGAGGCAACCAGGGGTGGAAGGTGGGGCCAGCGAGCAGGCAGAACCAGGCCAGCCAAGGCGGGTACAAGTGGGGGCCCCTATCACCCCACAGATTGGCCCAGATTGCCGGCCATGCCTAGGGACCTTACCCGTGCACGTATTTCGTGCACCGAGCCTCTAGTTCAATAATTAGAGAGCATGTTCAGCCTTCATGCTTGAGTTTAACTGGATCTGATTTTTGGCAGGTTCCCTGTAAATCTCAGCAGTTGCAGACTTCTTGTATTTCTCCAATTATTTTTTGTTTATTTTCTGCCAATCTTCATGACATCTACAACCGTAAGGCAGACAGTTCATTTTAGCCGTACAAGGATCGCCTATTAAATTTAAAAATGTGAACTTCTAAGAAATAAACTCGGAGGCCATCCATCACCCAAAATCCTGAGATGAAGATGAATTCATTTTTTGTGCAGACTGCTGGTCACCCAGCAAGGGAAGGTGATGATCCTATTTGAGGCCCACCGGAAGGTAACATAGACACAAACATCTGCTCTTGAGTAAAAATATGGAGGGGGTCACAAAAATGGGACAAATAGCAACTAAGCCTTTGCTTCAGATGTCTGCAACGTTAAATGTTTACGCTTCCTAATAATTCACTCCACAGTTACAGGGCTAGTTTCTAATCCTAAATCTAGACTCATCACTACTATGTTTTTATCACCCAGTCTGAACACTTTCATTCTGCTTTCTTAGTTGCGTCCCAAGGTCAATGTTGGCACTTCGCCATCAAACACTTTGTTGCTCAAGCTTAATATATGGCATTCTTTCTCATGGATGTTTTCCATAGTTGAGGACAGGCAATCAGAAAATTATATTTTACTTCAGACCCACAAAGACAAGGAAATGCACACGGATCAGGGTCCTTGACACAAAATTCACCCTAAAATCTGAAACCACCAGTACTGATGTGACCAGAATTCTAGAGCCTTGCTGTCTCTATGTTCCTTCCTTTTAGCCTGTTCGTGAAGTTGGATAAGACCAACCTTGCCCAGTGGGCAGGATATTGGGGCAGAGACGTGGGGATAGAAGAGGCTTATAAAGAGAGATACTCTGCTCCTTTCCTGCTCCCACTCCTTATGCTGTAATTTGGGGGGTTTGGGGGAGCGGGTACACTTACACTGTAACCTGCCACATAGACTAGAGCCCACACAGCTGCCCCTTTCTGCTCCGAACCCATAAAGCCAGTTCCCATTTGACCTATGTCCTACACGTAGGACACCTGAGTGTATGACAGTCAAAGAAATGTTTGTTTCGTTCAATTACTGGCTCCTTTAAAACACAGAAGAAGAGAGATCAGAGTGTTATCAGGGGAAATTAAGTCTCCCTTTCCCCGCTGTGTGCTGGAGGTGGAGTCCTTACCATATCTCAAGAAAAAGAATTTTCTGAAACCCACACCAGGGAATGAGGGATTTTTATTTGCATGGAATTTCATTTTTGTGTTTCCAAAGTGCCACTTGCCTTAATCCAGTCCAGTCCTGGAAGAAGGTAGCTGGGGGTCCAGTAAAGCTGAAATCAAAGCCAGTTTTCAGAGTTCCCGGATGTAGTTGGATCTAGTGCAGCATCAGGCTACATGCTGTCTATTAGTCCATTGTGGGAGGAGTCCATAGGGCTATGGGCCATGTGGGCTAATGCAGGGGAGCCAAGAAAGTGCCCCCCCCAACAGAGCCCCAAGGGCAGCCAAGGGCACCAAGTTCTAGTGCACAAGAGCAACTGCAAACCCAAGAGAGCCAGCTCCTGGTTTAGGGGATTAAATATCCCACATTTCACGCCCTTGCAGGGGACATGCCTACTCTGGCCAATGACCTGTTCCCAGGTGTGACTAGCCCCCCCAACTTTACTGGGCTTGTGTCTATCTCCCCCGGGCCAGGCCCTTCCACCAGTGATCCGCTGGGAATAGACCAGTGGCTCCCTGGGGCATGGAAAGCTATAGCTTTCTGGTGAACTTGCCCCAATGACAGGCCTGTATCTGGCCTTCCCTTTGCTCCTTTCCTGTTGTTTTTTTTTTAATATATTTTATTGATTTTTTTACAGAGAGGAAATGAGAGAGATAGAGAGTTAGAAAAATTGATGAGAGAGAAACATCAATCAGCTGCCTCCTGCACACCCCTCATTGGGGATATGCCTGCAACCAAGGCACGTGCCCCTGACCGGAATCAAACCCGGGACCCTTCAGTCCGCAGGCTGACGCTCTATCCACTGAGCCAAACTGGTTTCGGCTCCTTTCCTGTTATTAATATCTAGTTTCATTCTGAGAGCATCAAAGTGTCTTTTCAAACGTGTCTTTTCTAAGGCCTCTGCCAGCGTTCCGCTCCTCCAGAGCCTGGCCTGGTTTGGTTGGATAATTGCTGTGCCAAGTGATTTTTTCACGGTGGCAATGACCAAAAAGGTCAATTGTTAACAAAAGACTAGGTGAGGCCTTAACTGCTGACCTTGGAGGAGGTGACTTGGGGCCAGGGTGTAACGAAGAGCCTGGGGCGATGTTTACACACCAGCCTGGAGGGCCCCCACCCGTCCCTCCTCCTGTCTAATCTCCACAGTCAAGTCATTGAAGGTCAGAGGCCTCCAGCTGATCTCCCCCTCCCCATCCACTGGGAGGATTTTCTCTCTGAACAGAAGTTGAACTTGGCCGTGGCCACCAGAGGTGACCTTGCCCATTGAGTTCTGCCTTTGACCTTGGGGGGTTTCACCTGTTGGTGGACGGAGTTCACCTTCTCCGGAGAAGTCGGGAATCCCCGGTGCCATCTCAGGCAAGGTCCCGCAGGGAGAGCGGAGTATCCCTGTCACCATGAGCTCCCTTGGGTTGGATGGAAGTAAAGGGAAATGTCCCCGCGCATGTGCAGAACCGTGGTGTGGTCTACCAGGCATTTTTTGCATGTATGAATTGAGATGTACTAAAACTAGAGGAACCCTAAGGAATATATTCTGGAAGATAGACTAGGCAAGGAGAGAGGTCAAGAAGGAAAAGAGAGCCAAAACCGGTTTGGCTCAATGGGTAGAGCGTCGGCCTGGGGAGTGAAGGGTCCCAGGTTCGATTCCGGTCAGGGGCATGTGTCTTGGTTGCGGGCACATCCCTAGTGGGGGGCGTGCAGGAGGCGGCTGATTGATGTCTCTCTCTCATTGATGTTTCTGGCTCTCTATCCTTCTCCCTTCCTCTCTGTAAAAAAAATCAATAAAAATATTTTTTTAAAAAAAAAGAAGAAGAAGAAGGAAAAGAGAGGGAGGGTCCTTAGTTCAAGGCATCAGAAGACAGAGCCTCCATAAAGTCTGCTCCAAGGAGGGGCAGGCAAGGGGTTTGCTGATGGTGAGGCACCCACTTCTGAGGGGTGCGATCCAGCCCAAATTCCAGAGCGATGCTGTGCATTCAAGGCATTTCACAAGACCAGTGAAAATGCTTAGTAATCATTTGCAGCTGCAGCTCAGCCATTTCCTTTACATTCCAGGACCCTGGAGACAAACAAAAAATAAATTCTCTCTGCCCATTTTTGCCTGTGTGTGTGTGTGTGTGTGGATCAGCGTGTTGACTATAAATCCACTCCCCTGCAGTCTGTAAAGCAGAGTTTGGATTTCACTGCTGCCACTTCACGCCAACTCATAAAATCTTTCCAAGTGAAATTAAAACACAAGGAAAAAACAAACAACAAATAAAAACAACAGGAAGGCTCTTGGAAGGAAATCTTCCCTCAGACCCAGTGAAAGCTCAGTAGCTCAGATCTGCCCAGATTAGTGAAAAGGCTAAGTTTCCCTATTTCAGTCCTTGTTGTGCATAGAAATATGTGTATATTCTAGGGTTACGCATAGAAATCTGTGTATATGTCTGTCTCCAGGCGTTTATCTTCTAGGGTTACACGGTTGTGGGGATGCTGGGCTGTGGAGCGTCTGTGGGGCCCCGGGCTGCGTTCCCTGGAATGAGAGGTTGGGGCAGGAAGGGGTGGCAGATGTGTGCTGTGTGTGGTCACTCTCTGTCCCCGTGGCCACTTCTGCTCATCTATGGCAGTCTATTTCCCCTGCCCAGAAGCAGCTCAGAATGCTTCTCCGCACAGAGCGCCACAAACATGTGTCAGCCTGTCAGCCTCGCACACACTATGGAGTCTGTGTATGGGACTAGATCATTCCAGAGTGCCTCCGAGCACCGTAATTCCATGAAACTGACCGAAATCCTAGAGCAGTGGTTCTCAACCTTCCTAATGCCATGACCCTTTAATACAGTTAGTTCCTCATGTGGTGGTGACCCCCAACCATAAAATTATTTTCGTTGCTACTTTGTAACTGTAATCTTGCTACTGTTATGAGTCGTAATCTAAATATCTGATATGCGGGATGTATTTTCATTGTTGCAAATTGAACATAATTAAAGCATAGTGATAATCACAATTAGATATTGTGAAGTATTTCTCTCTAATGACAAATAAATGAAATTGTGTCTTGAAGCGTGGTGTAGCATGGGTAACAGTCTTCCTATGACAACAGTAAACTACATTGCTACATTTTCCGATGGTTTTAGGTGACCCCTGTGAAAGGCTCGTTTGACCCCCAAAGGGGTTGTGACCCACAGGTTGAGAACCGCTGTCCTAGAGGAATCCACCATAAGGAATGAAAAAAACAGAGCCAGTGTGTGGTTCAGAGCATTCAAACCTGTGCATGGACATCAGCTAGGGTGGGGGTTGTTTCTTTAATGACCCACACCTGGGACCCACCCTGTCCATTATCTTTGCCAGGAAAAGATGCTTGCTGAAAAGTCTATGGGAGTTTTTGATTCATAGTCCTGTTCAAAGGTCCTTTTCCATGATTTATTGCTTAGAGACAATCTTTTTTTAAAATTTTTTTAAAATATATTTTAATGATTTTTTTACTGAGAGGAAAGGAGAGGGATAGAGAGTTAGAAACATCGATGAGAGACATCATCGATCAGCTGCCTCCTGCACACCCCCTACTGGAGATGTGCCCGCAACCAAGGTACGTGCCCTTGACCAGAATCAAACTTGGGACCCTTCAGTCCGCAGGCTGAAGTTCTATCCACTGAGCCAGACCGGTTTCGACGAGACAATCTTATTTCAAAAATAAACTTAACGGTAGATGTCATCTCGGTCCCTGTTCAAATTAAATGTACACATGCCAAGTGAGAATAGTGTAAAGGGAATTACTTGGCCATTGATTGCCTTTGCAGCTTTCTTTCTGGAACCAAGACATGGCACTTTGCAGATAACCACACAATGGTGTCCAATCACCCCTTCCGGTGTCTCGGGCCAAAACCCCTGGATGCGTTCTCAGTTCTTCTCTTTTTCTCACAAACCTCACACAGCATGTTCAGCCAAGTCTGGTGATTTTTGCTTCGATGATGACCACCTCTCACCCCTCCTCTGCCAAAGCCCACACGGGTTATTATCATAGCTTCCTAGCTGGTTTCCTGCGTCAGTCCTCATCTCTGCCGTCTGCTGTCCACACAGCACAGAGGGATCCCTGTACAACTTAAGCTGGATCATGCCATTCCTGTTCAGAAACCTCTGGGTACCCTCACCATTTAATCCCGGTCAAAGCCAAGGTTATCAGAACTTCCTGCAAAACCCAGAAACTCACCCTGCTTTTAGTACCAGCCCTGGTCTCCTTGCTCTTCAGTTTGCATATACAGTGGTACCTCGAGATACGAGTTTAATTCGTTCCGTAACCTTGAGGCGTGGGAAACTATGAGACGCTCGAGTCTCGATAAACTGGTTGGTCGTGTGCAGCCGGCCGATGCGCAAGATTACTCCTATCTCAAATGTTGCTCGTATTTCAATTCAAAAATCGCTCGCTCGATGGCTCATATCTCAAAAATCTCATATGTTAGGGCACTCGTATCTTGAGGTACCACTGTATTCTCATGCTGAGTCTCTTTGCATATGCTGTTCCTTCTGCCTGTGATGCCAGTCCCCCCAGATTCCCATATGACTGTCTCTCAGACCTTCTTCAAGTCTTGTCTCAAGTGTCACCTTATCATCAAGCAACTTGCCAATCACCACTCTCATTAAAATTGTAACCCTAATCCCCACCCTGCTTCCCTGTTTTAATTTGCCCTATAGGATGTATCACCATCTAACATAGCATACTAGAGGCCCGGTTTATTGCTCACCTATGCTACTTCTTCCAATCAGTGAATCATGCTGTCTATTCGCTGATTCATTCATTCGAGGCCCGGTGCACGAGATTTGTGCACTCCAGGGAGTCCCTTCGCCTGGCTGAAGCCCTCTTGAAGTCCAGGAGCCCTTGGGGATGTCTGACTGAGGGCTCAGGCCCACTCCCCACCTGGATAAGCAGGCAGTCGGATATCCCACCACCACCTCTGCGCTCACCAGCAGTGAGCCCAGCTTCTGGCTGAGCAGCACTCAGAAGCACACTGACTACCAGAGGCAGCTCCTGTGTTGAGCGTCTGCCCCCTGGTAACTAACACATGTCATAGCAACTGGTTGTTCCTCTGTTCGGTCAATTTGCATATTAGGGTTTTATTATAGAGGATAGTTTAATTATTTATTTTGTCAGTTCTACTAGAGCAGGGATTTTTGGACTATTTTGCTCACTTCTCTTTCCTCAACATTTAGAAGAATGCCTAACTCATAGCAGATGCTCAATAGATATTTTTTCAATAGAAATAAATGAATGAATCAGCGAATAGACAGCATGATTCACTGATTGGAGGAAGTAGCATTGGTGAGCAATAAACAACTGGGCCAACGTCTTCTGGGAATTTACTTCCTGCACTCCCATATTTGCTTTGCCCTGCTATAAAGTTAGCCAATCCTTTTTCCCTCTCACCAGGTCACGAGGTTGCATTTGGAACAAAACAGGGATTTATTGTAACATATTGGAAGAAATAGTCTGTCTTATTTAAATAGGAAACAATTATGCAATTTGCTATTTATGTCACTTTTTTCTTTCCCTAAGCCATTTCACTTAGCAATTTCATAAGACAAATAGTCAAAGAAGGAATAAAAGTAAATTTCAAATAAGCCCATTTTTACTTACTCATTTCTTTGGAACTAAGGAGAATAAAGTTCAAAATATTCACTTAAAACCAACCTGGAGAAAATCTAATATACTCTGTTTTCTTGGATAGAGTCATCATATTTTACAAATAAAATATATTGGATTCAAAAGTAATTTGGGGGAAGTTGCTGGGAATGAAAGGCAGCCTAGAATAAGTGGTATGAGGCAAACATAGTTGAATTTAATAATAATGGCTAATATTTATGAGTATTTCTTAGATACTAGCCATTGTGTTACAGCTTTGC
The DNA here is from genome assembly GCA_004026805.1 of Lasiurus borealis. Classification (NCBI taxonomy): domain Eukaryota; kingdom Metazoa; phylum Chordata; class Mammalia; order Chiroptera; family Vespertilionidae; genus Lasiurus; species Lasiurus borealis. The sequence goes on along the minus strand of PVJN01007231.1, from coordinate 48,462 downwards.
ATACAAAAGTCTTACTTTATCCTCATTTAAACACTAAGAAGGAGGAACATATTTAAAAATTTGAGGCTTCAAAAAGTGAAACATTTCACCTAAGTTCACACAGCCGAGTAGGTGGCAAAGCTGTGATTCAGATTGTAGTCCATTAAAAGATGTTGGTTTAAGGGGATAGCAAGAGAAAATATTTCAAATCAGGATATTCTAAAAAAGAGTGCTCATAAGCATAGCCTGTGTCACATTATCCTGAATTTCTAGTGTTGCTGTGCAAACAAAAGCTATTATCATAACAAGACAGAAGGAGAAAAACTGCTGATGGAATCACAGGGCACCTTCCCGCCAGGAACCACGGACTTTCGCAATGCATACCAACCCAACAGACATTCACAGCACAAAATAAAATGGGGATTGGGCATTTGTCTAGTTAATTGGATCAATGGAAGACTCGGCTATCAGAGCAAAAAAAAATTTCTTTTAATTTGAATTATTCAACTTATGTCCCCAAAGATCAATGAACTGAAGCTGGGCCACAGTGTCACCTTCGATTTCCTGTCTAGACCATAACTTATTTCCAAGTAAAAGCATTTTACCAAATTAGCACATGTTTAGTGACTCTATAGTTTGAAATTGAATGCCTATTTCTCTGCCTGTTTTGGAAAGGGAAGGAGGTAAAAAGAAAGAGAAAACAGTTGTTAGTGGTGGTGGGGTGCGTATGGCAACTCATGGCATGCGAAGATTGGGAGTGTGGATGAGGGGAGGTGCAGTGTGGAGAAATCCTAGTTTCTCCCATCCTATTATTTCCCAACAAGGTCTCAGGGATTTTTATGGTCTTCAGAACATTCTACAACTAAAGCATGCACCACAAAATATCCTTGTTACCTTTATTAAGCCCAAAGTCTTTGCTTTCCTACTCTTTATACATGGTTGATTTGACCCTATTTTGAATATTGTGAACTTATTTGCCGCTATGATTGGAAAATATTTTTCCTATTTATTTTCTATTTGAAATTTTTCAATTGTTCATTCCTATCCCGGTAGATCTCTCACGTCAAAAGATAGGAAACAGAGACTCTGAATCAATATAATTTTGTGAATGTAAGATGAGAGATCTTGGTGAATCTAAGAGAAGATCCATGGGAAATTAAGGAAGAATCAAGAAATAAAGGAACAGTGATGACGAACAATATGACTTATGCCACAAAGAGGGCTGTCTAACAGTAATGTTTACCCAAAAGCTTTGACCTCGAATTAAAATGCACCTCTTTCAAAGTGTAAATGATTATGCTCAACATCAGCCAAGAAAAATCAAGTACACAGAAAGACCTCATATTTTAAAAACACTTGACACTAGAGAAACAAATAATCTTAGAATTAATTGGGATGAGAACATACGATATCTTTATAATAAAGAAAATACAGCCTCCATGAGAGAAAAGCAAATGTTCTAATTAACATTTTTTTTGTTAAAACGACCAGCTTTGAAAAACATTCTCTGTGTCTATAGGAACTGTCTTTGTAACTGAGCCTAAAAATATGCAGTGGGCAGGTCCGCAGGGTTAACTGTTCTTTCTGAGTTCTGCTCGGGAGTGGAATGAGTCAGGTGGAAGCAAGTCCATGAGGGCTGGGTCAAAGCAGAGGCCAGAGCGTTGCCTACTAATGAGGGCTGTGTAGACACAACCAGAAATTCCAGGGTGATTAAGAACACAGTGTCTGGTGCCAGACTACCCAGGTTCAAAACCAAGTTCTACCACCTACTAGCTGTGCTTTCCTCGGAGAAATTAATTATTTAACATCTAAATCGTACCTCAGATTTTTCTTCTAGAAAACGGAGATAAAAATAAATCCTTCTTTATGAGTTCTCATGAGGATTAAACGTTAATATATATGTATAAAGCTCGTGGAAGAGGACTGTGTACAAGATAAACGCCATATTGTATTAACTATTGTTATTTTTATTGTTATAGGCAAATAGAGAAACAGGATTCAAGCTGGAGGTGTCACTGTTGTCTGTGTATGAAGTGACATGAGCCAACGTGATAAGTCAGAGTGGTGCATGACATAAGATAGATGATTAAGCCAAAACTGGTTTGGCTCAGTGGATAGAGCGTCAGCCTGTGGACTGAAAGGTCCCAGGTTCGATTCTGGTCAAGGGCATGTACTTGGTTGCGGGCACATCTCCTGTAGGGGGCGTGCAGGAGGCAGCTGATCGATGTCTATCTCATCAATGTTTCTAACTCTATCCCTCTCCCTTCCTCTCTGTAAAAAAATCAATAAAATATGTTTTAAAAAAAAGATAGATGATTAATAAATATATGTTGAGTGACTCCATTAATAACTGAGAGCACGAATTGTGGGCACAAAGCAAATCTGCATGTGCATGTAAATGGCAAAAAAGGTTGAAGCAGACTAAGATGGCCAAAACTTGGTTTGATTGGCAGCAGCTATGTGCCCCGGGAGTAAACCAGATAGTTTAAAGGAACATTGCTGGGTTTGTTGCCAAAATAAAAGGAAAATACAAAGTAGTGACCCTAATCACTGGCTGTTATCAAGATTTAGCCTTGAATTAAAGTAATTTTTTTTCCTGCTCTAGTTTCAGTAATTTGATGCATTTAAGGAGTCTCAAAAACAATGCAAAATGACATTGCAATTCACTAGATAATTCTGGTACAATAACAAATAGGGAAATGTGACTAATCTGCCTCTGTGTTATCTTTTTCCTGTAGTAATAAACCAGCTATTTTGGGGATGGCTGAATATTGTCTTCCTCTACCCTCCCTTTCCTAAAACACTAGTGGAGATCTTGTTTGCCAAAAGAAGTGTGTTCTCACTATTTCATTCACAACAAGTTTTCTACAAGCTTCTGACGGCAAGAATTCCCTCTGATACTTATACAGAGCTGTGTCTAAGAACTCTCACCCTAAAGGCTTTTCTGTGGAATGGGTAACATTTTCAAGTTACCATTTAGTTGTTAGCATGGCCCAGACAAGTCCAGCAGAAAGCATGTAAAGAAAATGGCATTAGAGCATCAGCCTGCGGACTGAAGGGTCCCAGGTTTGATTCCAGTCAAGGGCACGTATTTTGGTTGTGGGCACATCCCCAGGAGGGGGTGTGCAGGAGGCAGCTGATGGATGTGTTTCTTTCGTCAGTATTTCTGGCTCTCTCTCTCCCTTCCTCTCTGTAAAAAATTAATAAAATATATTTTAAAGAGAGAGAGAGAGAATGGCATAACCATCTAAGGACAGTCCAGAACAGTGGTTCTCAACTTTCCTAATGCCGCTACCCTTTAAGACAGCTCCTCATGTGGTGGTGACCCCCAACCATAAAATGATTTCCGTTGCTACTTCATCACTGTAATTTTGCTACTGTTATGAACTGTCATGTAAATATCTGATATGCAGGGTGTATTTTCATTGTTACAAATTGAACATAATTAAAGCATAGTGATTAATCACAAAAACAATATGTAATTACATATTGTGAAATATTTATTTCTAATTACAAATAAATGAAATTTTGTCTTGAATCATGGTGTAGCATGGGTAACAGACTTCATATGACAACAGTAAACTACATGGCTACACTTTGCTACAGCGAGGAGCGGTGTGTTGGTTCCTAAGACCATGGGAAATAGGTGTTTTCCAATAGTCTTAGGCGACCCCTGTGAAAGGGTCGTTCGACCCCCCAAAGGGGTTGCAACCCACAGGTTGAGAACCGCTGGTCCAGAATGTCCATTTGACTATATTAAGGCTGGGTCCACTGGCCAATGGTATAAACATGGGTTACACTGTTCAGATTATCAGTGTGAATTCTGATGAGTTAAATAGAATGATGAGAGCTTAGGCAGCCACGACATTGGCAGTACTCAGAATCTCACTGACTCAGATGTGATACAGAAGATGTGAATCCTTAAACTGTGCTTAACTTGTAAATTAAATTTAAATACAGATTAAATTGCGTCATGGTGTCTGAATAGTCTACAGGGCAGTGTAGCAAACGTCAGTCAAACGAGTCAGGAAGCAAAGTCTGGCTTGGAGAAGCATGATGACTTCAGGCAAGAATTTTGCTGTAGCTTTTGAAAGTCGTCTTCTGCCTTTTCTCTAAAGACACCTGAGACATCCTTGCTCAGTATTTGTGCTTTTTCCCAGCCTTTTGAGGTCAAGGCATCTTCCCTGTATTCTGAAGAGGCCTCTTCACTGGCTCTTTCTTTAGACAGGCATACCCTCCTACCAAAACATTGTGAGTTTGCAAGAAAAATTAATACATTTATGGGAATAGGACTTATGTGTCACTGACCCTCATTGCTGTCACTACAACCAAAAAACATTCTAAGAAAGGAAAACAGCTTTGGAAACAAAATGTTAACATTGAAAGTGAATGTGTGCTTTATAATAGTTTGGGGTTTTTGATCAAGACTAGAAATAACGACATGTAACATTTTTCGAATTGGATGTCACTATGTCCAAAGCAAAATGAATTCCGATCAGAAAGTCTCAGAACGGAAAATCTGGGGTCTGATTTGGCTTAAGTCAGTGATTCACCATCCTGGATACACAGTAGGATTGACTGGAGGGCTTTTATGATTTTCACACTTCGTGATGAACAAAAACAGATCCAGGGACAGAGAAGGATCAATCAGACCATCAAACCTCAGAGGGAAGGTAGGGGAGGGCGGGGGTAAGGGAGAGATTAACCAAAGGACTTGTATGCATGTGTATATGCCTAACCAATGGACACAGACACCAGGGGGCGTGAGGCCATGAGTGGGGGGAAGGGAAGGGGGACCATGTGGGGATAAGGACACATATGGAATAGCTTAATCGATAAAGAAAAAAATTAAGATTTTTATATTTCAGATAAGTGAAATCGGAATCTTTGGGAGAGAAACCCTCAGCACCGCTGTTGTAAAAGCTTCCCAGGTGATTCACTCTGCAGTCAGAAAGCAAAGCCACCGGCAGAAATCCTCCTGACCAAACATTCCTCAAGATGGCTGTTGAAACGCTGTTGTAAACAGATTCCTAAACACTCAGGCCTGAGTCAGAGCTTTTCTTGGCGGGGGGAGGGGGAGGAAGGGTTGGTGGCGGTGATGCTGCGGTTATAAGGAGCAGGAATCTAGATTGTACAAGTACCTTGTGGGAAAGCACTTCATGTGACTATGAAACTCCTAGGAACCGTTCCATGTCCAGGCTGGGTCTGCTGACACGGCTCATCCACTAAGTCAGACCACTGGGTTCGGATCGTTTTCATTCCTATTGTGAATTCATTCACCTTGATGCTGCTTGATGCTTACAGTTGGAGTTTATCTTCCAGGTGGCTCTCTCGGTCAAATTTACAAGATCATGAAGGTGCTCTGACACTCTGTGAGTTCGATTTGGAATTGCTCGCTGGATCTGCTCTGTCCATGCTCATTCCACGTGGTACTGAGAAGCAGAAAGAGTACAAAGACAGGGGGTAGGTGTTTTTAGATTGCGCTCCATTAGAGATGGCATCCTCAAGCCCTGTGCCCATTAATCTGCCACCTTTCTAGTCTCTGTCCCTGGACTAACTCCGCTGAAGGTTTCCCATCACTAAGCACCAGTGACCACTGTTCTCTCCAGAAGAACCTTCGGTGTGGGGCACCCTCCCCTGACACCACCTCTGAGCAGCAGGTTGATGCCCTGATTTCCAGTTGTGTCCATTTTCATTGTCCAGCAAGATTTTCTTCTTTGTGGTTTCGCAAGCCTCTTGATTCACACTTCCGCTGCAATAAAAGTAGAAAGACGTCCTCTCTGCGTTTTTCTCCAGTCCTTCTGAGGACACCCACACTTCCTGCTCCTTGGGGACATTTATCCACTGGCAGAAACATCCACTTCCCACTCACCACTGACTTGCTCGGTCTGGAGCACATGGATTTTTTTGTTTAATATATTTTATTGATTTTTCACAGAGAGGAAGGGAGAGGGATAGAAAGCCAGAAACATCGATGAGAGAGAGACATCTATCAGTCGCCTCCTGCACGCCCCTATTGGGAATGTGCCCGCAACCAAGGTCCATGCCCTTGACTGGAATCGAACCTGGGACCCTCCAGTCCGCAGGCCGATGCTCTACCCACTGAGCCAAACCGGTCTCGGCAGGAGCACATGGATTTTAAATGCTAGGATTTGGGTGCTGACCCAAGCGGCTTGCTTTGTTCTGGGCTCTCTCAGCGTGGAATGAGCCAACCTGCTGAAGCTTCTAGAAAACCTGCAGGGCCGGGCGGAGGGTAGGTGTTTTATCAACACATCTCCACAGAGACCTTTGGCTTGACCTCAGTCTTTTCAAACAGTAGCAACCGGCCTTTGTGAAACAGTTGTCAGGCCAGAAATTCAGAAAAGACTTGCCTCCGAACCCAGTAGAAGAAAAATGTTAGTTATCCCTGGAAAATACACAACGCTCCTAGTTCTGAAAATTCAAACTGTCCATAGAAGATTGGGCCTAAATTACTGATAAAGTCTTCCTACTTTTTGGCCAGAAACACTGAAAAAGAGCTTAACTTTATGCTTCAATCAACCACTGCATATCACCATAGTAGTTTTCTCAGATTAAAAAAGATAATAATAATAATTGTGGAATCCACACATGTGGCTCAGTGTTCAAGTGTCAACCTCTGAACCAGGAAGTCATGATTCCCAGTCAGGGCCCATGCCCAGATTGCAGGCTCGATCCCCAGTCGGGGTGTGCAGGAGGCAGCCAAGCAATGATTCTCATCTTGGATGTTTCTCTCTCTTCTCCCTTCCTCTCTCTGAAATCAATAAAAGCCTATTAAAAAAAAAATAAAAGCAAGGAGCAGAAGTGAAACTTTTCAGGAAAATGGAGATAAGGTCAGAGAGAGAAGAAGACACGCATTGGTGACAGTCTTCCAGGAACTCAGGTTACACTCGCAGAGGAAAGAGGTACAAAAATGAGGAAGTGACTCAGCATTGCATCTTTTTTTTGTCCTTGATAATTTTCCTTTTTTAATTTTTTTTATTAATGTATTACATGTATACATACCTTCCCATTTTCCCCCTCCCACTCCCATGCATACCCTAGCCCCCAGTGTCTTGTGTCCATTGGTTATGCGTATATGCATGCATACAAGTCCTTCAATTGATCTCTTATCTACTCCACCTCTCCCTAACCTTCTCGCTGTAATTTGACAGTCTGTTTGATGCTTTACTGCCTCTGTACCTATCTTTTTGTTCATCAGTTTATAATGTTCCTTATTATCCATAAGGAGCATTGCATCTTAAAGAATACAGAGGAACTTTAGAAACTGAGTTTTTATTTCGTTAAAAATATTAGTCTGCATAGGAAGATGTGACAGACACCAGGAAAGGTGACATAAAAACAGTGTTGTCTCAGCTGTGCACCTGAAACTAATACAGAACAATATGAATGGCAACTGTAATTGGAAAAATTTAAAAAGACACATAATTTCAGGTTACCAAATAAGGACACTATTTCTATATGCCAATAGGATAAAATACTTTCCGGAAATCTTTATAGGAATATTGTCCTTTTGGCAGAATAAGGAAAGGAGGGGAAATTTTGGTCAATCTGTAATTATAGATAGCACTGATTGTAAATAAGGAAAATAACATTCCCACCGATTTTGAAACGATGCATTGAAAATTGTCATGTCTGCCGAGACCGGTTTGACTCAGTGGATAGAGCGTCGGCCGGTGGACTGAGGGGCCCCGGGTTCGATTCCGATCGGGGGCATGTATCCTGGTTGTGGGCACGTCTCCACTGTGGGGCGTGCAGGAGGCGGCTGGTCGATGTCTCTCTCTCATCGATGTTTCTGACTTTCTATCTCTCTCCCTTCCTCTCTGTAAAAAAATCAATAAAAACATATTTTAAAAAAAGAAAGAAAATCGTCATGTCTCCTTTCAGAATTAATATTACCGCACATTCAATGCCACGGACTGGTATTTGCTTGTGCCAACCAAAGAAAACCCAAACCCACAGTGTGGTAATTGATTAGATTCTAAGAAATCAGAGCAGAGAGAACTAAAACCATCATGGTTCGGAGCCTCTTCAGAAGGGCGTTTCCTTGAATCAAGTGGGATGCAGCTGGGCCTTCAAAGCAAGGTTGAGATTTCCAAATAAGGAACGAATTATACCCTGAGCATAATGAATGATTCTACCGATCATCATAATTTCACACTCCCTGGAAATAACGAATACGGAAAACTGCGTTCAGTCCCATGTAGCTGTTTTGAATTATTGTCTCCATGTCGCGCATGCAGGCTGGGCCTGCGAGTCATGGATTCCATTGCCACCGCCATAGTAACGCGACATGGACCATTAGCAGCCACACAATGGGAAACATCAAGTCCGCTCTCAAAGGAAAATGTGTTGTCGCTAATGAAGTTATTGGAAAGAACACCAGACTACAAGTTTTAAGAGAATTTCATTTTGAAAAATCCCAAAGTCGCTTCAGGCTATGTCATCACCCCTGAAATAAGTCCATCCTCTTGTTGTGAGTACCTGAAGGGAATTCAGTGAGAATCAGTGATGGCTGACAATTTTTATTTTTAATCCAGGCCCTTTGTTCTTCACATCTTAGGTCAATGAGGTAATCTCAAGGCTTTCTTGGAGCTGCCAATGTACCAAATAATTCAGGTTTGAGGGACATTCAACAATCACTCCGTTGCTTGTCTTTTTTTTTTTAATATTTTATTGATTTTTTACAGAGAGGAAGGGAGAGAGATAGAAAGTCAGAAACATCGATGAGGGAGAGACATCAATCAGCCGCCTCCTGCATGCCCCACTGTGGTGATGTGCCCACAAGCAAGGTACATGCCCCAACTGGAATCGAACCCTAGACCTTTCAGTCCACAAGCTGACGCTCTATCCACTGAGCCAAACCGGTCGCGGCCGTTGCTTGTCTTGTTGAGCCCACAGTATGGAGACCGAGCAGCATGGTGGAACCGGCCTGCATGTTGGAATCAGACTGGCTGTTTGAACCCAGGATCTACCACCTCTGAGCTGTGTGAGCTTATCAGTCACATAGGCAGTCTGAACCCCAGACATCGATCTGAAAATAAGGATAATAGATAATGCACCACAAATACATTATAAAGGCCATATTACCTCCAAGAGTCTCAAAATACGGGAGTTAGGGTTTGGGCATTATCACCAACATTTGTTTATGTAATTATTTCTGACGTGATTCTGGACAAATTAACTCTTCCCAGGTTTCAGTCACCTGGATGAGCATGAGTCAGACCTCATGACACTCTCTTCACTTCCTTCCAGTTCTCAGATATGAAGGAAAGCACATCTGCCACCAAAACAAACCACAAACACAAGTTATGAATTTCTGCTGAGATGTACTTCTACTTCTGCATTCATGGAAATTTCAGGATTTCCTTAAAAAAGACAGAGCGACGGAAGCCGAGGTTTTCCTAGCGACGTATTTCTCCAAAACACACTTTCCAGACTGGGTGCTGGGTGAAGACCCAGTTTAGGAGAAGAAAAGCTCACATCTTTTGGAAATAGCAGAACAAGCAGGATGGTGTCCACAGGACTGGACTCGTTTTTACAACAGTCGCATTATTTTGAGTGAATTTCTCACACAAGATGGTGCATAAATCAGGGATGGTTTGGCCAGGTAACAGGACACAGGTTTGGGAAGCAAAGAAGCCTCCCTTTGATTGCAAGCTCCCCACCTGTGTGTGGGTGACTCTAAGACCCCCTTGTCTTCTCATCAGGATAATAACCTCCACATTTAGAGACACTATGGGGTGTCATTGCATCAGACCTGGCACGTAAGAAGGCCTCCATCCCAACCACCTTCTCTCCCCCACTCTTCAGGGGTTGGGATGTCGGTGTCATCGTCTCAGTCAAGAGAACTGCCAGCCCTAGGCGGTCAGATGACAGATGTTCCATAACCACGTGCTGAGTTGAGGTGACACATGTTTTTTTAGGGGTCAGTTGACCTGCAGAGAAAACTGGAACAGGTCATTTCTTAATAATAAACAAATGACCATGGGCACTTTATCCAATACATAGAGTCATGTTGATTGAAAAGTAGCATTTTCCAAATAAGCACAGTGGACAAGTGATCCTAATATCAAAGAGGACCTTTAAGGGGGTTGAAAAACCTAGAATTCGGAATATGTAACACCCCCACACACACACACACACATACACATGCATACATGCACGCGCACGCACACACACGCGCAAACATTCAGATACACTTTGAGAGTCCATGTGAAATAGCAGGTTAAAGGCTCTAAAACATGCTTTGGCAAGAAACTCGTTTTGCGTTTTGCTGTGTTTAAACCATATTTCTCAATAGTGTTTGTCCAAGGAACCCTTTGAACACAAATTGAGAAATGGTGTTTTTTCAAGAAAGGGAAAAGAAGTAACAAGGATGTGTGATATATTTAGCTTTTGAAAACCATTCTAAAATCTGCTTTAGAACTTTAGTCAATGTGTAGATGTGAATGAGAAACTTTGAAAATGGGTGGAAATAGAAAACTCAGTATTATTACTAAGTGGGCACCACTATGCAGAAAATAATGTTCCAGATGCTTTACGACTCTTTTCCCAAACAGGAATCATCATTTCATAGCTGGAGAATGAACTAGTGTTAATTATTAAATAATAAATATTCTGGAATAAAGTAATTAAAATTCATTTTTGTGACTGGCATCAAACTATGTCTCATGAAATCACAAGACTGAGAAGAAAGGAAATATTTTAAGGGCTAGTAAGTCCATACGTGGCAGATAAATGTTAATGTGAGCATTTCGATCTAAATATCTAAAATTCTTTCAACCAATCTATATTTAGAGAGCACCTATTATACAGGCCAGGTAGGGTGCTTGGTTCTAGAAACTTCAGTTGGGAGAGGGGGAATCTTTGTCTGCATGGGGATCTGTATAAGAAACAGGAGCAAATACAATCATCACCACAATAAATGTCTGCTGGTGCCTGCAGAAGGCCCTGTGAAAGGAGACAGGCTTTTGCTCCGATTTCTACTTTGACAATGACGTCAGGACGTAAGTGCTTTGTTTCATTGTTGTGCCCCAGCGCCTGGCCCAGAGCCTCGCACAGAGAAGTAGTTCAATAAATAGTTGTTGAATTATTTAAACAACTAAATAAGCGAATGAATGGAGGAAAGATTGGGAAATAGGATATGACATAGGGTTTTCAGGGAAGAGGAACCTTAAATGCAGCTGATTTCTGAAGGATGTTCATCATGAAAAAGAGAGGAAAGACATGGCAGGGAACACATGTGCAAGGGAGGAAGAAGCTCAATGAGGAAAGTCAGGACAGCTGTGTGTGGTGGTCACAGAGGGCAAATGCGGTCATCTGGGCAAGACGGGATAGGGAGCTAAGCTGGAGGGCATAGGTCTTCTAACAGCAGTTAGAGAGTTTTGTCTTTATCTTTTTTATTTTTTAATATATTTTATTGATTTGTTTACAGAGAGGAAGGGAGAGGGATAGAGAGTTAGAAACATCCATGAGAGAGAAACATCTATCAGCTGCCTCCTGCACGCCCCTTACAGGGGATGTGCCCGCAACCAATATTCATGCCCTTGACTGGAATTGAACCTGGGACCTTTCAGTCCACAGGCCAAAGCTCTTTCCCTTGAGCCAAACCTGTTTCAGCTTGTCTGTATCTTAAGGTCAAAGGGAAACTGATGAGTACTTTAAGCCAGAGGAAAGGGTAACATAACCAGATTTGTGTTTAAAATTATTCTGCCTATTACATTGGGTGGGAAGAGAGGAGCAAAGGAGCTGTAGATGGATCCTTGGGAATCTACTGCAATAGTGAGAGTTGACGGTGACTTGGATCACTGTAGTTACGGGGGAGTAAACTGACTTGAAAAAAATGAGAAAGTGGAATCATAAATTAAAGGGCAGAGAGATGAAGGAAAGAGAAGTATCGGGAAGGTTCCTGGATTTGCAGTTCCCATAGCTCAAAGGGTGGTGTGTCATTCACCGGGTTGGGAAGTAATTTGGGATCATCGTGAGTCTAGAGGGCCTGGGAGAGTCAGAAGAACTGAGTTCTGAGTTCCAGCACCTACCTGTGGACCCTGGTGAAGGCACCTGCCTTCACTAAGTGTCAATGTCCTCATCTCTAATAGAGACTACTAATGGCCCTTTCTTCACAGGTTGTTGTAAGGAGATAACTATGGGCCCATGAATATTTCATAAATGTTAGCTGTCGTTTTAGTCATAAAGCCATCGCTCCAGGAGGTAGTTGAGTCTGAAAGCACAAATTAGTTGAAGAAGGGTTTTGGTAGCTTCATAGTTAGTGGATCCCACATATTGTAGCTATTAAGATGAATGAGAATGTTTGAGGCCGATGCTGAGGCATATCACGATGGCATATGATATTTGAGTTTAACCCCTTAAATACTTCTTACATTTTATGTTCATTATTTCTCATTCATCTATCTAAAAAGCTTCCTCCCCAAACACCAATGCCAGTAAGACTTAATTGTACCAATGTCTCAACATTGAGGACTGAAGCTAATGTGGGAATCAACTCTTTGTTTAAGAAAATGTAACTCCAGGATTATTATAAAAATATGTTTATGCTCAAATCATTGTAGGTTTCTATAATAATAGGACTTTTCTCCTCCATTTCTCTCCCAATGAAATGCTTTTTGTCCAACAGTAGAGATGCATAAATTACTCATATTTTAAAGCACGTAGAGAGAGAGGAGGGTGTGCTCAATCCATTTCATTAAACATGTAGTTGATAAAGGAAATTCTGACTTTCTGATATATAGAGTGCCCTTCAGGTCTTTCTGGGAAAATGTCTTTAAAAAATAATTTACTTACTGACGTCAGTAAGTCTGAAGTAAAACAATTAAGTGCTTTGAATTCATCTTATTGAAAACAATTATGCATTGAGAGGCAGCTATATGTCTGCTATTGTCCTAGGAGTTCTGCGAGGGCAAGGAGTTTAAGAGTCAATTCCGGAGCCCAAGAAGTAGATGATTGATTTGTCAGACAGTTCACATGCCTATAAAACCCAATAGTGCGCAGGGCATCATGTGACTAATTGCCAGAGTGAAATTCCCGGGAGTTACCAAAGGAGGGACAGAGATGGGGAAGCTGGGATCAGAAGGGAATTCATTTGAGGAAATAGCACCTGACTTGGACCTTGAAGAATAATCAGATTTGCAGAAATCTAAAAATCGGTAGGCCGTTTCTGGTAGAAACCACAAGAGCAAGCTTAGGGGAGGTGGGAGTGAAGGGAAAGGGACATGTCATGATTTTGTATCTTCAGAAAATCAATGAGAATTTGAGATAAGCCATTCAGTATGGTGAAGCAGGATCATGGAAGAGTTTGATGATTGACTGAGGAGACAAACAGGAGAGGACAATGCATTGAACAAATAAGTGTGTGTAAATCTATGTATGGTTATATGTGTGTTTATTTAATGGCCGGGAAATGGATAATGCTAACATGTGTGCTATGTATCTATAGCACTTAGCACCTGAACCTGTCAATGCTGAAAGAACTCCAGAGTCAGAGTGAGTGTTCACTCTATTTCTCCATCCAGAAACTGATCTTTAACAATGTAGAGATGGGCTCTTTTGACTTAGAACTCTATAAACTGATGGATTTCCTGAGAATAATCACATCCACAGTCTCAAATCAGAATTCGATGCCCTTTAATTTTCTAACTATAAACAATGACCTATAGAAGACCATTAATGTGTTTCACTGAGCAGCTTATCAAAACACTTCATCTGTGTGGTCCGTGGCTATGGAAACATGTGATCCTATCTGATGTTTGCCTGTGTTTACGCAGAGATGTGCACAATGGAATGTCCATGTTTTGCTTCAGGACTCTTCTTTGTCAGTCCGGGTCACTACTCATGCCAGGGCTCGCTCACAGCATCATCTTCACAGACTGAGTTCTTCGCGAAGTTCTTCTTCCTTCCAGTGGGTTCCTCAAATGCTGACCATGGCTTTGTTGCACTGCAGTCGGTGTCTGTGTCCACCTTCTCCCCGGCAGCTGCGTTTCCTCTGGGAGCACAGCGGCCTTCTGTGTGCTGTGGCAAGCAAGTCACTTCTTCTTCTAATGGGAACTGAAACCAGAGCCACCATGTGCCATTTCCTGGACACTTCCTATTGAAGCTCCCTTCCTCTCAGCCACAGGAGCTGCCGGGTGGTGGTTAGGAGCACAGGCCCTCAGATTTTCATGTCAGCATTGCAATTTACCAACTGCATGCCCTTGGCACTTAACATTTCTGTACATCAGCTTTCTGGTTTTTTTTTTTTTTTCTTTTTTAGAATGAGATAATAATAGAGCCAACCCACAGAGTTATTGTGAAGATTAACTAAGTGAATGGATGTAGAGAGATATAGAAGAGTGTTTGGCACTTAGCAATTACTCACTACAGCAGTGGTTCTCAACCTTCCTAAGGCCGCGACCCTTGCATACAGTTCCTCGTGTTGGAAATTTTGCTACTGTTATGCATCGTGGTGTAAATATCTGCATTTTCCGATGGTCTTAGGCGACCCCTGTGAAAGGGTCATTCGACCCCCAAAGGGGTCGCGATCCACAGGTTGAGAACCCCTGCACTACAGGTTAGTTATCATTAATTAGTAGCAGTAGTAGTAGTAGTAGTAGTAGTAGTAGTATTTTATCTCCTTATGTTCCAATGTAATGGAGATTACATGTGCGCATTACTCACTCACCAATTAAGTCTCTTCATTCAAAGTAGACGCTAACATCACAATCTTTATTATTGTCCATTGATTAGGTATTTACATATCTATGCATATTTACTGCTATGTATCAGTGTGAATGGCAATACACCAAGCATGACAGAGTTTTACATTCCATTCGGTCTTAGCCTTTCTAATTATTTGGGGAAATACCTTGATAACTGACAAATGATGGAAGTGTTTCAGCACCTGATGGGGTTACCAAGCCTGAAGCTTCCAGATGAACGAAACATGACATTCGTAAGTGCTTTTTGCTGCCGTGTCTTTGCAAAGATTCTAAATTTACAAAAGGTCCATCGAGTGGACACATCCCCACCCCCGTATTCTGGAGGCAATGATGTGATTCCTATTGGTGATCTTGTTATACAGATGAGATTTCTGCCTATGAAAAATGAAAGAGCAACACAAAATGGAGGGTCTCCCGGGAGTTCAGGAAGGAGTGAGATCAACTAGGCTTAAACCGTTGTGTGAGGGATATAGAATACATATCAGGAAACAGTTATGAACAGTAAATGTTATTAAAATGAGGTCATAACAATCTCCTTCCCCAAGAGCCCTTAACAAATGTGGATTGAGATGTAATCCTGTTTTAGCTCCATAATTCAATGCATACCTTACCGGCCAAAGGAATGGATCTGATTATCTTGCTCCTCTGGCGCTCTGGTGCTGTAATTCTGAGAGAAACCTCTTAGTGTTCTTAAATCTCATGTCACTTAGTGAAAAATAGGAGGTCAGTAATGCTAAACGGTCATGTCGACGATGCTCTGCGATCTTCAGGCCGAAGGTGTTATTAACAGCATGGGGTACAACTATTTATGACTAATCTGGGAAATTGGTGACTGGAAGAGCTTAGATATTTAAGTCTTTCTTAACATCTCTTGATTTTAGAAACATTTACCTATAACTAAAAACATTCCGGAATATTTTTATTTTTAAGACATACTGTAACTATTTTAGTAACATTTTCCTTAAAGAAGAATGTTGGCTAAGGAAACAGAAACTAAATGCTGAGACTGAATCAACAGGTATTTATTTTTTAAAGCATTATAACCATCTTTTTTTTTTTTTTTTTGCTTGTTTTGTTTTGTGTTTTTTTGTTGTTGTTAATCCTCACCCAAAGACATCTTTCCATTCATCTTTAGGAAGAGAGAGGAAAAGACAGAGAGAAATATTGATGTGTGAGAAGCACATCGATTGGTTGCCTCCTGCACAAGCCCCAACCAGGGCTCAGGCCAGGGAGGAGCCTGCAATCAAGGTACATGCCCTTGACCAGAATTGAACCCAGGACCCTTTGGTCAGAAGGCCTACGCTCTATCCACTGAGCCAGACCAACATCGCTTAAAAAATAAATAAATAACAGCAGAGACACCACCCTCCTTGCTGAGGTAGAGAATCCATAAGGAACGTGTTATCTACTACCGATTTAATGAATAACCCATGTTTGATTTCTGGTTACACTGTGCACAAACCTAAAAAATATTAAAGGGCTCCTTCATGTATCTCTTGTACTGTAACCTTTCAAAGAAAATTTTCTCTTCTTTGAATTTATTTGGTAATTATTTGTAATTATTTACGGAGCACATAAAATATGCCAGATCCTGTGTTGGACATGACCTAGAGAGAGACGGATAATAGAAATATTTAGTAAATAAGAAGCTGTGCAATAAAATGATGTGCTGTGATCAAACAGGATGATGGGATAAAATGTAACTGGGCAAGGAGGCCACTCTCAGTTGGATAATAGGCCTGCCTTTGATCTGATTTCTCTCTGATTAATTTTTCTCCCATGTATGTGCTCTGTTCCAGCAGGTTACAGTCTGCAGGCTCTCATGGTAGGTAACTAACATCTGGGCTTACCCAGCGTTACCCAACATGGACAGTAGCACAGGGCGGAGGGGTATCTTGCTCCTTGCCTGAGGGAGGTCCTCGGCAGAGACATCATGGCTCTCAGTCATGTCTCATGTGGTTCTCGCTTCTGCTGTGGTCCTGGGTTTTCTGAAATGTATCTTCTCTGGTGCTGCTAATCTGGGGGGAGGGGGGAGAGGGGGGTTCATGTGGTGTTTTTTACTATCTGCTGCTTGATTTCTCAATTCTTCCACCAAATCTATAAAACAACAACTTGTGTGTTAAATTTTGGTTTTAGACACTTACCCATGGCTCATTTCCAGAGTCCATAGTGGACTCTGACTATGACAGGGCATCACGTAAGGCTGAACAGAAGAAGTGAGATTTAGGCTAAGATCTACAGAACTAAAAGAATCCAGGCATATGATGCTCTAGAACAGTGGTTCTCAACCTTTCTAATGCTGCACGACACTTTAATACAGTTCTTCATGTGGTGGTGACCCCCAATCATAAAATCATAAAATTATTTTCGTTTCATAGCTGTAATTTTGCTACTGTTAATGAATGTAATGTGAATATCTGTGTTTTCCAATGGTCTTAGGCGAGCGACCCTGCTAGCGGTTCTCTAATTGGATCACTTATCTCCTGGTGTTGAATTGTATGAGATATATATATATGTGTATATATATACACATATATATATACACACACACACACATACAGAGAGAGAGAGAGAGAGACCTGAGGCTCATTGCACAAAGAGATTTGTACAATAGGCCTTCCTTCCCTTGGCTTCTAGCACCTGTCTTCCTCCAGCACCCAGGACCCAGGCCTTCGCTCTGGCCGAGTTTGCCATCTTCTTCTTCACTGCAGACTCCAGAGTCTGCTGTCTTAGTCTTTGTTGCGGCCGAAGTGCGGCTCCTATAGATCCCTTCACCCCGCCCTCCTCTCATAGCAGGCATCCTACCCCACCCGGCCACTCTGGGCCTGGAGCAGCTGGATGGCTATCATCTTTGTCCTTCTAATTTGCATATTCCCTCCTGATTGGCTGGTGGGCATAGCGGAGATACGGTCAATTTGCATGTTTGTCTATTATTAGGTAAGATTTTTAAATTTATCTTTATTGCTGAAAGTCTTACAGATCTCCCCTTTGGTGTGTTTTTTCCCCCCATTGACCCCTCCATCCCACACCCACCTTTCCCAGTCCTTCACCACACTATTGTCTGAAACCATGGGTTATATATATATGTGTTAATCTCTCTCCACCCCTGCCTTCCTTTTGAAATTTGTCCTTCTATTCCATGCTTCTGTTTCTCAATCTATTTTGTTCATCCATTTATTTTGTTCATTAGATTCCACATATGAGTGAGATCATGTGATATTTATCTTTCTCTGACTTAGCATAATACTCTCCAGATCCATCCATGTTGTTGCAAATGGTGAGAGTTCCTTCTTTGTATATTTTGAAAATTAATCCTTTATCAGGTATATCATTGGTGAGTATATTCTCCCATATTGCAGGTTCCCTTTTCATTTTGTTGATGGTTTCTTGTGCTGTGCAGTAGCTTTTTTTTTTATTTTGATGCAGTCCCATTTGTTTATTTTCTCCTTTGTTTTTCTTGCTGTAGGAGATGTATCAGTGAAAATATTGTTATGAGAAATGTCTGAGATATTACTGCCTATGTTTTCTTCTAGGATTGTTATAGTTTTGTGACTTACATTTAAGTCTTTTATCCATTTTGAGCTTAATCTTGTATGTGGTATAAGTTGGTGGTCTAGTTTCATTTTTTTGCTGTACTTTGACAGACATGCTTTGATTTGCACTTTTCAGAGGTTACTCTGGCTACCTTGTGGGTAATGGGTTTGATATTAAAGGGATAGATAGTCCAGAGTAGTAGCTGAGAAGATGGAGAAAAGTGGGCACATTCACAAAGCTTTGTAGAGTCAACCCAACTAACGAATGGTGCCAATGCCAAGGATGAGAGAAAGAGAATGACTAGTCAAGTTTTATCTGAGTAACCATTGAGAGGGAAGAATTAAGGAAAAGAAGGCAGAAAAATGAGAAACAGAGACTTAAGAGTTCTATTTTCTTCTTATTGGTTAAAATGCCTTTTAGACCTCCAAGTAGAGATATATAAGAAGCAGTGGGTATATGAGTCTGGAGCGTAAGGGAGAGCTTAGAGCTGAAGATATAAAATTTAGAAATTGTTGGCCCATAAATGGTTTTTAAAACCACAGATTTGGCCGGCATTGCCTGAGAGTGAAATTGGAAACAATTTTATTATAAGCCATCAGTGATTGCTCTAAACACGGGATTTGGATGGGGGGGAAACGTCATTAAACATAACCATGTTTTAAAAAAATATATTCCTTAAAGAACAAGTAGAAAGATTTTGTATGTGTTTTAAAGAACAGTCTGAAAACCTGAAGACTAGCTCTATACAATTACTTTGATCACCGGAGACAGCTTTTCAAATAACTTAGAACATACGACAGATTGCCTGAGTGGTCTGTGCAATTTACAAGGCCCAAGTGAACCAAATGCTGATTAGAAACTCTTATCCTTCAGAGGCATACATTTTCCCAGGAAAGCAGTCAGATTTGACACACTGTCTGAAGTCAGTGTACAAATATAACTGACCCTGAATATTACACAGCTTTACCAATTTATCTTCCATTTCCCGTATCCCTCCTAAAGCAAGTAATGTACCTTTTTTTTTTTTTTCAGATATTCTGAGCATAGACATTGAGAAATCTTCATCTTCGTACTGTCGTTGACATTCCATGTTTAGTCAGTTGACCAAGCATAACATGTAGTTCTTATGCTTTTCTTCTTTAGTCCGACAGCTCTATGGCCACATCTAATCTTATGGTCTTCATCTTGTCCCATCTGGACAACCTTCCTCCCGGGACCACCCCTTTCCAACACCGTCTCTTTCAAGTGTGCTCTCACTGCATTTCCCAAAGGACATCTTGTCCTATTACCTGGAAATTGAGAAAGATTTTCAAATTCATTCCTAATTGCATCTTCTGTGTCTCTAGTCCTGTAGAATCTCTAGTCCTGTAGAATCTCCACACTGCCTTATCTGGAATCCCAATCTCAAAAAAAAAAAAACCATTAACTTCCTATGTGAATGGGACAGCAGATGATTTATGAAAAATTCAGTGGTGGGTAAAAGTAGGTTTCCAGTTTTAATATAAATAAATAACACAATGATTAATAAATAATAATATAAGGATAAACTCTGTTTCACCTATTCACAACTGCAAACCTCCTTTTGCCCACCCCTGTATATTTTTTATGCGTCGGTCAAAATGTGGTTTAAAACATTCAGAGAATAAAAATTTTAGTCCCTAAATAGAGACTGTGGTTTACTTTAAAGATCTGGAATTATAGAAGAGGCCACATTGCAAATGCAGAATTAATGAAGTAGAAGGAGAGAGAAAGTAAACCGAATGAGTTAGTCACGTGTGTATTGGCTGCTTTCTCCTAGTTAAAAAGAAAGCATCTCAGGTTGGAGGATGGTTGGTGCCACATAGAGAGTGGAATTTTTCCCCCTACTTTTCTGACCGTGATAAGATTTTAAAAAAATAAGAATTCTAGTTATGAAGAAGAGGTAAACATAGCCTTCCCAAAGATCATAAGACAACTCTATTTCTGAAAGAGAAAAACATTCCATGGTGTAATGGTTAGCACTCTGGTCTCTGAAAGAGAAAAACACATTTCAAGAACTGAGAAACAGTACAAGTAATCAGATAAAAGCGAGGCAATGTTCATTCCCCCGTACAGTGCAGGGGATATGCCCCAAGGAAGAAGAAGTAAGATATTGCTGGTGGTAAAAAGTAACCTTAAATGTAGCATTAAAAATAATAATGACATTATTATTTATTGTATTTATTTCACTTTCCATGCAGTTATTTTCATGTCTGGTATTATGTTATATGTTTACAGCTTGCAAGAACAATACAGTAATTTACAATTATCATTGTCAAAAGCCTTATTTTTTATTTAAGAGTGACAATCACTATAGGAAAAGAATAAAGTGTTGACTGGATTTTAAACAAAGTCTTGAAAGACCCATCAATTTACATGTTTAGACACATGCTTCACCAAGCAGAGAATTTTCATCCTAGTGGCTGCAATGGTATAATTTCTGATGCCTAGCCTAGTTCCAGGGACCTTTGAGAATCTTTTTTAAAACCATGGATCTCCTATCCAGACTTACAATAGTCATTTTAATGCAAAAGTTTTCATAAAATTTCAGGGCTTTTTTTTTTTTTTAATTCCTCTTATCTAAGAATCCCAGTATTCGTGTCTTTTAAACTTGAGGGCTGTGCCCACCTCAACCCAACCTATCAACCCATGTTGCTCTTGTCAGTCAACTCTTGGAATCCTGCCTCACTGACACCAACTTCACACATTGATGAGAAGAGAGAAGAAGTTGCTTTTTATAAATATTGTTGCTGTAGGATCTAGATTTTCCTTCAAACATCTCTGTGTGGCGTCGATGAAAATCAGTATTGATTGAATTCTGACCTATGGTTCAAAAAAATTGGAATTTATCTTCATCCTCAGTCTGAAAAGGGCAAACAATGGTTGGAACTATTTCTACTTAAGCTCCGAGATTCCCAGGTACCAGCTTTCAGAGCGCTACACCACTGTGGGACCCAGAGCCTGTAATGGAGCCTTGAGTCCTACCTGGTTTTTGCAATGAGAAAGTTCAGCGAATAACTTTAAGATCTCTTCCAGCTCTAAGATTTTATTCCTCGTTCCAATTCAATGCAGCTAAGAAAGAAATTTTAAAAAGGAATTCCTGCTCACTAGTAAGAACAAGCTGGTAGAAAAATTGGCTAATTTTTAAGGAAATGGATACAAACAACTGAAGAAGAAGAAGAAGAAGAAGAAGAAGAAGAAGAAGAAGAAGAAGAAGAAGAAGAAGAAGAAGAAGAAGGAGGAGGAGGAGGAGGAGGAGGAGGAGGAGGAGGAGGAGGAGGAGGAGGAGGAGGAGGAGGAGGAGGAGGAGGAGGAGGAGGAGGAGGAGGAAGAGAAGGAGGAGGAGGAGGAGGAGTATATATCATCTTTTAAAATGCATATATTCTTGGATTCAATATTTCTACTTCCAGGAATTTATTATGTACACAAATTTGGATGTGTTCACAAAGGCATTTCTCCAAGAATATCCACTGCAGCAGCGTTTGTATTTAAAGAATTGGAATGACCCTCAGTAGAGGTCATGTTCAATGTATTATTAAATCCATGTAATGATTCACCATACCGCCATTCCAGAGAACTAAGTAGCTCTTCTGTTGATAAGAGAAATAGCTCCAATTATATTAACTGAAAGGTAAATAATAAAGCCAAATATAGGGCACTTTTATGATACATTTTTTATATATCCTGGAAAGAAAAGACATATATGTGTATATAAGTATAGACAATTTCTGGAAGAATATAAATACTGTACATAAATAGCTCTTAGGGTTGCAGTAAAACACTGCTCCAAACTGCGTGTCTTCAAACAACAGTTTGAAGCTCCTAGTTCTGGAGCCGATGTGGAAAATCCAGTTGTTGGCTGAGTTCATTCCTTCTGAGGGCTTTGAAGGAAAATCTGCCCCATGCCTTTCTCCCAGCTGCTAGTGAGGGCTGCCAATTATGATGTCCTCCAGCTTGTTGATATGTCACTCCCATCTCAGACTCTATCTCCATGTGACACGTTATGGTTGTACTGGAGAAGGGGCACATGTTGTTCCAGTGCATCTTCAACTCAACAATTACATCTGCAACAACCCTGTTTCCAAACAAGGTCACATAATGGGGTCCTGGGGATTAGGACTTCACCATATCTTTTTTGGGGAGACACAGTTCAACCCATAACAGAAGGATCTGACCATCTGGGCATAGAGAAAAAACAAAGAAAGAAAGAAAGAGAGAGAGAGAGAGAGAGAGGAAGGAAGGAAGGAAGGAAGGAAGGAAGGAAGGAAGGAAGGAAGGAAAGAAGGAAGGAAAAAAGGAAGGAAGGAAGGAAGGAAGGAAGGAAGGAAGGAAGGAAGGAAGGAAGGAAGGAAGGAAGGAAAGAAAAGAAGAGAAAAGAAAGAAAAAAAAAGAAAGGAAGAAAGAAAGAAAGGGAGTAGCAAGAAAGACTACCGGTTAAGTGATGGAGACATGCTTAAGTGCCATTTATGGTCCTGATCCCTTCTGAGATAAATATTTGGACAATAAATGCCACGCTGCATAAACTGATTATCCTAAACTCAACTACCAGAATTCAATTAATTTTAACACTGTTTCTCTCCTCCACTCAGAAGACTTCCTTTTGGTTGAAAAGAGCACGATGTTAGAATTCAATGTCCTTCCATTGATATTTTCAGCCCGTGGCTTCTGAGATGAAAGGGCCTTTAGGTTCCTTTGCTGTATGCCTGCGGTGCTTGACAGTATCATTCGCAGGAGGCCCGGTCTCTGCTAGGACACCCCTGGGAATGAAATGCCCCTGCAGCAGCCCTTCCTGTGGCAGGATGGCCTGATGGTTAAAGAGCAGAGGCTGAGCCAAATTCTGCCTCCTTGAGAATTTCACCATTCTGTCTCTGGTCAGCCACTTGAGCTTTGCAAAATTACATTTAATATTTTCAACTAATATGCACATATAAAAGATGCGTGAAGATGTAACAGAAAATATGTTGAAATCTATTTTAAATATATTAACTTCCCAACTACCTAAAATACTTGGGGACAACTTTGGGCTCTATTCTATGTCTTATCTGAGTGGCAATTATAATCCCACTTCTTAGAGGTCAATATCAAACATCAAAATCCAGAAGCAGTCATCGGACAAGGGAGAAGTAACAGGGTTGGCAGAAGCCAGAATGAAAGAATCAGGTGAACACAAGCATTGAGAAATAGCAATCAGCTGAAACCGGTTTGGCTCAGTGGATAGAGCGTCTGCCTTCGGACTGAAAGGTCCCAGGTTCGATTCCGGTCAAGGGCATGTACCTTGGTTGCAGGCACATCTCCAGTAGGGGGCGTGCAGAAGGTGGCTGATTGATGTCTCTCTCTCATTGATGTTTCTGACTCTCTATCCCTCTCCCTTCCTCTCTGTAAAAAATCAATAAACTATATTAAAAAAAAGAAAGAAAGAAATAGCAATCAGCCATCAAAAAACACTTAAGTGGCCACGTATTCGTTAACATTGATCCTTGCCAGTACATTTGTTAGCAGATAATTCTCATCGTGCGATTTAATTCACATTTTTGTAAGAAAATACCCAATATAAACGTAAGTTCTACAACTTGTCTTTAAAGGCTCCAGTCTTATTTGTAGGATGTTCCAAAAGAGACTTAGTCTCCTGCAGAGAATGTTTAAAAACAAAGTATTTCATGTATATAAAGAAGAGCTACAAACCCGGGAAATAATAGGAGAAACTTGGTAGGAATTTTGTCCAAAAAAATCTTTTAGCAAACGTAAACTCACTCTAAGCAGCTTGGACAAAGGCGTGGGTTCTGTGTGTGAGAGGGCTCCAGAAAATTGTGACAAATTGTTCCATTCACGGCCCCTTTGCCAGATTTTGTCACACAGTGTGAGAGACGTTAATAAATATATGTCAGCCTGTCAGTCCTTCACAAAACACTCCCTTCACCCAAATAAGCAGGCCACAATGACCACCTTTGTCTGAGAAACACTCCGTTTGTGGATACATGCTATTTGTTTAGAGCATCAATTTGTACCAAACGCGTTATACCTGAGCAAGAACCACAGCGAGGCCTCTTGGGAAGCAGGAAATACCTTGAGAGCTCTCAAAAGTCCTGCAGCGGCTGAAACCGGTTTGGCTCAGTGGATGGAGTGTCGGTCTGTGGACTGAAGGGTCCCAGGTTCGATTCCAGTCAAGGGCATGTGCCTTGATTGCGGGCACATCCCCAGTGGGGGGGCATGCAAGAGGCGGCTGATGGATGTCTCTCTCATCATTGATGTTTCTAGCTCTCTATTCCTCTCCCTTCCTCTCTGTAAAAAATCAATAAAATATATATAAACAAAACAAAAAGTCCTGCAGGGACAACACCCAGACTTGCAGGGACTGTCAGAAAGGCCAGCCTAAGAGGTTACAAAGATGAAGTTCGAATTGGACCGATGTAGCTCAGTATCTCAGGAATTCTGTGCAGTGAGGCAGCTCAGAAAAGTGCGGGTCCAAATAGACACACTTGCTTTCATTAATTGCTGAAGAAAACATTCCCTCATTACCCATATAATTTAAAGAAACCTTCTCATGAACATTAAGACCTAGAAGTAACAATTTCATAGCAGAAAAATAGAAAATATAATTGTAAATATAAATGTAAAATACATTTAAATATAAATTAAAATATAAAAATCCTGCCTTTACAATAACATCTATGGCTGGATTGTGGGAAAAGGTACTGGTTCTCTGTGGATTTCCTCCTGCACACTTACCCAGGATTTGCTTACCATTTGGTTCCTGGGAGTGAGCAGTGTACAGTACTACCTCGAGATAAGAGTTTAATTCACTCTGTAACCTTGAGGCGTGGGAAACTATGGTAAACTGGTGGGTCGTGTGCAGCCGGCCGATCCGCGCGATGACTCCTATCTCAAATGTTGCTCGTATTTCAAAACAAAAATCGCTCGCTTGACAGCTCGTATCCCAAAAATCTTGTATGTTAGGGCACTCGTATCTCGAGGTACCACTGTATTGCCAAATAACAGCTTATTCAGCATTAAAGAGAAACATTATCAGTTAGCCCTTTCTAGAATTCATGTTTCCAAAGGTGAGCTGGTTACTTCTTTGTTTTCCCTTTAATGGTTTCTCTTGTAGAATTACTCATGGCTATACATTTAGAACCAAGTAAAACGCTAGAAAAAAGGTAAAGTATTAAAAGTCTTAGTAGAGCCATGGGCCAGGAAGGGTTACGTGTAGTCGGGAGATTGATGAAGTCCTGTTTCTAGTGAAGGTGACCAGTTGGTGCATCCCACAGAGAACACGGAGGAAGGCCACTGCTGGCCGTGCTGGGCATCTGGAGATAGAGGCAATCCATCTGCTCACAAATGGCTGTCACCCCATCAAGTCTCTAATGCAGTGGTTCTCAACCTTCCTAAGGCCGTGACCCTTGTGTTCCTTATGTGGTGGTGACCCCCAACCATGAAATTTTGCTACTGTGATGCATCGTGATGTAAATATCTGCATTTTCCGATGGTCTTAGGCGACCCCTGTGAAAGGTTTGTTTGACCCCCAAAGGGGTCGCAACCCACAGGTTGAGTACCTTTTCTCACTCTAATGTTACTATGACTGGCCCTCAACTAAATTGTCACCCGTCATTCAATGGTAAGGTGTGTTTTGATGTTTTCCTCCTTGGACTAAATGTGCTATTCTTCTTCTGAGAAATACTTTCTACAAGATGTCCCTCACTTGACTGTACCCAGCCAGAACTGGTTTGGGAATGGGTTTTGCAAAATCAGGGGTTTTACCCAACAATAGCTAATTTGGGGTTTGGTTTTGGCATCTCGGTCTCAGAGAACATGGAGGGCTTGTACGTTCCAAGTTTTCTTAACGGACCGGTGACGCGTCATGAAATAAGAATCTCTGTTTTTCTTTTCAATAAGTCCCCTCATTCTGGCAGGGTGGCCCGTGAAAGCTAGTTAAAACTTAATTCAATGCTTCCAAACAATAAACCAAACCAACCCTTGCAACTTGTTTGTTGTAGACCTGGGTAAGTGTTGGAGGGTGAGGGGAGGAGCCAATCTTGTTTATGGAAAAAACATACAACTTGCCTGCGTCTCCTGTTTTCCTGGCCCTGCTCCCTCTGTTCTCTGTGTGCAGAGAAACTAGGACAGCTCAGCATTTTCACGTCTTTGTCCCTCACTGTCTCTGTGTACTCAGGACTGCAATTCCATCTATTCCTTCATGACCTCCATATACACGTTGTATATGTATTTAATTTAACTTACATGTGCCATATGATTATGGCTCCTTTGATTGCAAGATATACCATTATGTTATCTACAACCAAGAAAAAGGAGGAAGGAAGGAGGGAAGGAGGGAGGGAGGGAGGAAGGGAGGGAGGGAGAGAGAGAGAGAGAGAGAGAGAGAGAGAGAGAGAGAGAAGGATGGAAGGGAGGAAGGAAGGGAGAAAGGAAGGAAGGGAGGGAGGAAGGAAAGAAAATGCTGCCAATTTAAAAATCAATGCATGGCATTATTATCTATGAACTATTTTAACTTCAGAAATGTTAAGATGTGAACAAAATCATCTTAGAATTGATAAACTCTGGTAATTTGAGGCAACAAGGAAAGAGAATCGCTTGAAATGGCTGTATCGGGACATTAATAAGCCCACCAACTTCATCCCATTTTGATTTGCTGATTGACCAAAACCCAACCTATCTCTCCCTTTCCTTCACTTGACCTCTTCATTATATACACTGAGTGGCCAGATTATTATGATCTCTGAACGCATAATGATCTGGCCACTCAGTGTGTGTGTGTGTGTGTGTGTGTGTGTGTGTGTGTAGAGGACATGGGTGGTTGGCTGGCCTGCCTGCTAGTCGAAATCCTGGTCGAAGGGACAATTTGCACATTAGCCTTTTATTATACAGGATATACACTGAATGGCCAGAATATTATGCATTCAGAGATCATCATAATCTGGCCACTCAGTGTCTATATGTGCCTCCTCCATGTGCAGGTCCTGTGGTAGGAGCTAGGGACACACACTAAAGAAGAGGCAATCTTTGATCAAGGAGCTTTTGTTGAGGGAGGGGGGTGATGAGTGATACACAAAGAACCTAATCATGACAAGAGTGACTATTGCTATACTGAGCAGAAGCACAGAATTCTCTGGAAGCCCAGTAAAAGGTCACCTACCTGAGTTTTGCAGGAGTGATGGAGAACTCTCCAAAAAGACAGCATCTGAGCCCAGATCTCAAAGATGAATATGACGAGTTAGCCAGTCAAAGGGACAAGGCAGATGAGGAAAGAAGGGATAGATAATTCAAGTCAAGGAAACGTTAGAAGGCAGCAAGAGAAACTGAAGCCTTGTGTTCTGGCAGATGCAGAGGGTTCCATGACTCTAGCACAGGAAGAGGTGGAGAGAGTTAGGCCCAGCTCATGAATGGCCTGTCCATAGTGCTGAGCAGCCGGGTATCGGTTCTGAGGAAACTGGTGAACCAATGAAGGCTTAAGCATAAAGTGACATCACTTTAACCCTTTATTTTAATTGGCCTGACCTTTGGTTTGTCAGAATCCAATGAATCATGAATAGTCATTTGGATCTTCGCCATAGCCTTGGTTTCTATGATTGTAATGGATACCGAGTTTAGTCTTTTCCTCCCAGAGATGTTCAGCCATCCACTATGATGAATATTCTCTAGTACCCTCTAATTTTCTTCCTTTATTACTTCTTTCCGAAATTTCCACGAGTCAGGTATCCGGCTCCCTAGATTGATCTTCATGATTCTTTTCCTACTCAGATTTTCCATCTCCTCATCTTACGGCTCCAGTTTGGGGAGCATTCCTCAAATTTATCTTTCAACCCTACTCCTCATTTTTATGGGAGAAACAGCACCTCATATATTTAGTTCCTAAGAACTCTATTGTTTCCTTTTACAGAAATCTGTTATTGTTTATGGATTTAATAGCTTTTCAAATCTCCTCCAGGATATCCATAAACAATTGTAGCATCTGTATGATCCCTGTGTAAGCTCTACTTTCTTCCCTTTCCCTGTCTTCATCTTGTTTACTTCAGTCCCTTTCTCGATGGGGACAGTTTTCTCTAACTTTCTGCAATCCAAATTTGCTCATTCAGATTCAAGGATGGAGATTTAAAGCCTTAGTGGGAGTGTTACCATCTCAACTAGCTAGCTAATATCAGTAATAGAAAAGGAGCAGAGGGGAGGCCAGACATGATAAGCATAGTCACCAGGAAGTTGCAACTTTATACTCCCCAGGGACTCACTGGTCCATTCCCTACAGATCACTGGGAGAAGGAACCAGACAAGGGGGAAAAATGGGTGTATGCACAGTGAATTTGGGGTGACCTAGGGAAGGTACTTGCCTAACTTAGGAACAAAGGTCATTGTCTAGGAGAGTCCCCAATGGCAATACATAATCT
Source organism: Lasiurus borealis (assembly GCA_004026805.1). Classification (NCBI taxonomy): domain Eukaryota; kingdom Metazoa; phylum Chordata; class Mammalia; order Chiroptera; family Vespertilionidae; genus Lasiurus; species Lasiurus borealis. The sequence continues at coordinate 19,805 of PVJN01007231.1, read as the reverse complement.
GCAGACAAAGGAGTTCTCTTTCTCTTGTTCCTCTTACTTTGCTCCTGCTTCCTGGAACTCACCTGTACACTGGTGATCCTACCACGTGGTTCCAGAAGCCATAGATCCCAAAGGCCATGGCCTGCAGCTGGAAACCCAAGCTAACCTAGCCAAACGCTGGACCGGACTGTGCCAGTATGAAACGGAGGCTGAGTAGTAGCTTTGATCCTAGCTCTGCTGGAGACAAAACGGGACTTTTTCCATGGCAAGAGTGAAGGAGATGGGCCGAGACCAGTTTGGCTCAGTGGATAGAGCATCAGCCTGTGGACTGAAAGGTCCCAGATTTGATTCCGGTCAAGGGCATGTACCTTGGTTGCGGGCACATCCTCAGTAGGGGGTGTGCACGAGGCAGCTGATCGATGTCTCTGTCTCATCGATGTTTCTAACTCTCTATCCCTCTTCTTTCCTCTCTGTAAAAAATCAGAATATATATATAAAAAAAAAAGAGTGAAGGAGATGGGATCTTGGGAACTCAGGGGTTGGATTCCACAGAAACAAAGCTCTCCACAATACCTCCTCCTCCCGTGGGGACCTAATGAAGTCCTTATTCCAGTGGCACCCCAAAAAGCCCACTTCCACCAGGAACAGGTGGAGACACAGAGGACACCCCACTGGTAGCAGAAGCTCAGTGCAAAGGAACAGGGTCAGGGTGCTGGTCATGACATTAGGGCTTCTCAACCACTCGTCCGTAGTTCTTCTTCTGGGTGATCCAGGTCTTCTGAAGAAGTCACCTTCTACTCTCTTATCTTGGGAGCAGCTTCCTTGCTGTGGTGCTGAGTGCATAGGAAGTGGAAGAGGACTGGGGAATCCAACTATTCTAGAAAGGTCTAATAAGAGCAGGCTTTTATTAGTCCCCTTGCGTTAAACTATGTGTCTCATCTTCACTTCACCCTCTACCATGCCTGCTGTCTCATTTGAGTTCTCTAGTTACTAAATAAAACTCCGGTCTCGGTTGTGACAATGGAAAAAGTGGGGTTTCCTGGGCAGTCATGTTCTGTTCATGATGGGTTTTGAAGAGTTGGAAGGACCTGGTTGTCAGTGTTCTATTCCTTGGAGAGAGGATCAATTTATATAAATTTACCCCTAATCCCTGGTCCAGCCTCATGTCTTAACCCTCCACCTACTGTCCCAGCTATGAACTAAGTGTTTCCAGGGTTCTGCAGTGTGAACTGCTTCTACTATAGTTACTGCACTCCCCACATGTACATAAGGTCTGGATTCCTCTGTCCTATAAAACCGGTGTCTACACTTTCATTCACTTTCCATCACTCGGTGATTTATTCAGACAGTTCTCCAGCTGAAGCCCTCTTCTGTTCCTTTTTTCCTTCTGAGTCTGTAGCCTTTTATTCCTTTAAAAACGGTGTAGTGGGTGCTTGGGAGAGGGGGAGGGTGAACATGTGAGTTCAATCTGCCTTCTTCAACAGAATATTCTATTTGTAATTTAGATTTGCAACGTTTTAGCTCCAATAATTCCTTGGGCTCATAAATGGAATAAACATTTTCTGGACTATAAATTAATAAGCATAATACGAACATTATGAGAGACATAAAGACAGAACATTTGAAGTCAGAGCCATCCTGAGAAATTAGAAGCATATAGTCCTATTTCCTAACTCACGTCTACTCTCTGCTCTCTTCTATTTTTATACTATTTATAGCCTTCATTAACTTTTTAAGAGTCATTAGCCAAAATGGAATAGTGATGTATCCAGAAAACTCAAACCCAGGCAACTCTCACCCCCACTCCCAACTTTCTCACGCTGTTCCCCAAGAGTACTTTCCCCAAGATTTTGGGGAAGGTACGCAGCCGATGTCAGACTTAAACAAGTTTTAAGTCCAGATAAAGGCCAACTCTTCCACTCTTAGAAAAACGTTATCGTTTACCTTTTCATATGTGACACAGTACAACCAAACCCACCGCTAAGGTTTTCAAATTCTCCCTTTTTTCTTTAACCCTCTCGATAAATGCGCTCTACATGGGGCAAAACCTGTAAATATCCTCAAACACTAAAAACTTTTAAATACGTGCACATGTATCCTCCTCAAGCAGGGAACGGGTTTTATTTTAACAGCTTAAAAGCCTAATCTGTTTTGTCTTCCAGAGAGAAAGTATAGTGTCCATCACCGGTGACTGACTTAGTGCTTAACAGGTTAAATGTCTCGATGAATCTTTGCTGTGAATAAGAACTGAAAGCATTCAAAGACTGAGCCAGGGAAGGGCTGAGAGAAAAATGTATCAGCATGTCAGCAGCAAGAAGGTAGCCACTTGCAAAGACAGGAGGGAGCAAAGAGAAGGGGTTTCTGAATCACGTTGCATGTGGAAAAAAGAAAGAAAGAAAGGAAGAAAGAAAGAAAGAAAGAAAGAAAGAAAGAAAGAAAGAAAGAAAGAAGGAAGGAAGGAAGGAAGGAAGGAAGGAAGGAAGGAAGAAAGAAAGAAAGAAAGAAAGAAAGAAAGAAAGAAAGAAAGAAAGAAAGAAAGAAAGAAATGTGAGGATGGGACAAGAGTATGGCTCTGCCAAAAAGCAAAGGATGAAAAGATAAGATTTTTAATAAATAGGATGTCAAGCCTGGCCAGTGTGGCTCAGTGATTGAGCATAGAGCCAGGAGGTCACGGTTTGATTCCTGGTCAGGGCATTTGCTCAGGTCCTGGACTCGATCCTCAGCATGGGGTGTGGGTGCAGGAGGCAGCTGATTGATGATACTCTTTCATCATTGCTATTTCTCTCTCTTCATTCCTTTCTGAAATCAATAAAAATATATTTTAAAAATAATATTAATAAGGATGTCTAATGTATGAATATATGTGTCTGTATCAAAATAAATGTGTCTTTTTAATATATGTTAAAATAATCTCTGTGGACAAAAGGAGCCACATGCTCACCTGACAAGCTCAGGGAAGGCCTGCATGGTGGTCTTGCAAACTCAGGGACCTAAAGTCACCACAAAGGATGGTCTGAAATCAAACTGTAACTAAAAGCAATGCTGGTGGGTAGTTCCGTCCTAGGCCAGGATCTTCACTGACAAGGTCAACCTTTAGTACCTTAAAGGAGCCTCTCTGTCTTTTTGCATCTATGATAACATATCCTTGAAATGTCTGGGTAACTTGTAACTTCCCTTTTCCCGGACCCCTTGGGGCACAACCTAATGTGCCTGGGCCCCAGGACAGATACCACACATTCCTTCATTGTTATCATGTTAATTGTTCCTGCCCCCACCTAAGTATGTGTCTATCATTTTACCTTTATCCAACCCCAGGGATCTCCCCGCTTTGCTTTCTCCAGCCTCTCTGGTCAATCACCAATGGATTTCCTGTCACCCACCTACATCCCTCCTTTGATGGCAATGTCTGAATACAGATGTAACCCGCCATTCTCCGGAGCACTAGCCCAATGCATTGAGATTTTGCTTTCCTGCAAATGTTGACAGTTGGGCTCAAATGAACTCACAAAAAATTGTCAACAGGTTTCAATGTGTTTTTGGTTTTTTTTTTACATTAACATCTCATATACAGAATTATCTGTATATCAAAATAAATAAATATGTTAAAATACATTCCACACACTTTCAGAAAAGACAGCAGGCACGCACAGAGGTCTTAATGTCGGTGGATTTCGTTCCTTTGGGGAAGTGAACTGGTCTAGGAAGGATGTTGAGTTTGACATGTTGCAAAATAGAGATGGCAGACCAGGAACAGCAAAGTGAACCATGAACTCCAAGAAGGTGGGGGGAGGCGGGGGGGGAGTGGCAGACACAAGAGCCCCAAACCAGCAGTGGCCAGGAAAACCATAAATCACCTCCCCTGGAGAACCCACAGACAGGCAGGAACTCGGGGTTTCCACTCTACGTTCTTCAGACGTTAGCTGACATCTGGGTTAGTTTTATGCGATGCCTCTGAGTCTTGAAAAAAAAACGAAAGCCAACCTTGTAGCCTGCTGAAAGCGGCTGAATCTTGTATCTGCTTTTGAAGAGGAGCAAACAGAAAGGTAGATAAGCTAAGTCAGGACACAATAGAATACCTGGGGAAGTTCCCTCTGCTGCATGCGTTCTAGGCTGAGTTAAACTACTTCCGGGGCCAGGGGAAAATGAGATTGTAGGTGAAGGTTAAGCACTGTGTGGGAGGCTGGCCTGGATACCCTTTCCCTCCCCCCCTCTTCTTTTAGACCCTGATAGTCAGCAGTTACAGGAGCTACACAGACTCAAACCATTTCCATTTTCCCCAAACATAACTCAAGTTAAGCCGACGTGACGCATCGTGCCTCCAAGCTCTCTTTGCAACGTTCAGCAACTGCGCCTGGTAGTCTGGGTTCTGGTTTAAGCCGGTGGCAGGGAAATGGAGGTCTTGCAGAAACTATTCCAGTATTTCCTGTTGGATAAACTCTGTCCTTCTCTAAAAAAACACCAGAAGGAGAAGTGAACCGGGTTGCCAGTGGAAAAGCTTCCCAAACCAGCAGGGGCTGGGCCAGGTTGGAGCAGGGACAGCCTCTCTCGCCCGGAGGTCCCGTCCCCTCCTGGTCCCCGCAAGATTTTTCTTTCTGCGAAAAAGGGCCCGGTGCTAAAGGATTATTTGTATTTATCATGCTTTCTCAGAAGCACTCTCTGGGGATCTGCATTTTTTAATTCCAAACGCAGTCTTCATTTTAGGGGTGAATCAGAAAAGGGGTCTGCACTAACCTGTCATTTTCCTCTTCTATTTTGAGGCGCTCCCTGGATGGGAGTTCACTCCTCCCAAAAAAAGCTCTTGGAAAATTCCTGGGTAGGCCACTAGCTTGTTTTGTGAATGACGTTTGCGGTCAGCTATAACATATATAGCATGCCTTCTTATTGCTGCCTTTTCTTCATGCATGTTTTTCTTATTTTGGCATTTTTATGGAAGTGATTAAATATTATTTGGTTTCAAGCTGGTGGAGAAATTGCAGAGATGTAGAAAATAGTCTCTAGCTGAAACCCAGCGCACACATACCCACACAATCATAAACACACACATATGCATGCAACATTCTTAAAATATGTGCAGAGAGCTTTTGTTTAATTCTGCTTGCTTCTCTCTCTCTCTCTCTCTCTCTCTCTCTCTCTCTCTCTCTCTCTCTTTCTTCTAACAATGCAGAGGGGGAGAAATGAAAGTAAATATGACTTCCATTTCATTTTAGTCTTGCTTTCTAATAGAGGAAGCATTGTTTCAATGCCCAAGCCTCCTGCTTTTTACCCAGAGTTAAACGTTGTAGAAATGTTGTTTCAAGTCTTATTTGGAATGACTTAAATATTTTTGCAGGGTGTCACCTTCCAAGCCATCATTAATGTTTTCAGTTTCCACAGCAAGTTGTATTGCTATAGTAACTCTTAAAGGGGTAGTCTTTCCCCACCCGGCCCACCTCCCCCCAAAAAATATTAAGCTGAAGAGAAAATAAAGCCTGGTATTTAGACTAAAAATTCCTGACATGCTGATTAGTATTTAGTAAGTTCCAAAAAGTATCCTCAAGAAGCAGAATGCTTTTACTATCTGAAATCAGGTTTATATGCCACTAGAGGCCTGGTGCACGGAATTCATGCACAGGTATGTTCCCTGGTCTTCCATCAGGGCCATCTTCCTCAGCTGCCCACAGCCCCCTACACCCCTACCCCACTGCCTCCCATCGATTTGATGGCCCCTCCCCCTCAGCTGGTGGCCATCAGGCAATCGGAGCCTGCTGGGTGGGGAACGGGACCAAGAGGGGGTCAGTGTGCCTCATAGTGACTGGTCCAGCAGTCCTTCTGGTCATTCTGCCGTTAAGGTCAATTTGCATATTACCCTTTTATTACACAGGATTGTATAATAAAATCTAATCATTTTTAAAAATATATATATTTTATTGACTTTTTTACAGAGAAGAAGGGAGAGGGATAGAGAGTCAGAAACATGATGAGAGAGAGACATCGATCAACTGCCTCCTGCACACCCCCTACTGGGGATATACCTGCAACCAAGGTACATGCCCTTGACCGGAATCGAACCTGGGACCTTTCAATCCACAGGCCAATGCTCTATCCACTGAGCCAAACCAGTTTCGGCAAAATCTAATCATTTTAAGAGAAGCTCTTTTTTGTTATTGGAAAATTGGGACTCATGACAGGATAAAAGTTTTATCAAGAATTCTACAGCTACTAGAAGAGTTAAGAAGCCTAGTCACTAGCCTATACCTTCCTGTAGACTTAATGGAAGAAAAAATCAGTGGGATATTTAATTACTTCCCAGAAGGTTTAATTGGAACACCGGACTTCATTGTTATGTAATCTAGTAACATTTCATTAAGTGGAAGATTGAGTGTTTAAATACATTTTTAAATACTTTATTTACATATGTTGTTATTATAATAATAATGATTAAAGGCATATTCAGCCCTGGCAGCGTATTTCAGTTGCTTAGAGTATTATTATCCCAATACACCGAGGTTGCAGGTTCGATGCCTGGCCAAGGCACAAGAAAGGATCAATGAATGCATAAACGAAGTGAAACAACAAATTAATGTTTCTCTCTATCTCTCTAAAATAGATAAAAACAAAATAAAGGTATATTCAGGAAATTTATTGACCTACTCATATTATTTTGTTGCTAGGAGACAACTATGAATCATCTAATAATATTATTAAATTGGTCATCATCCACTTTCAATTTCGCAATGCCAGTTGCTTTGGGGCATGTGTTTATTCAGACTCCGTAGACACATTGTAAACTCAATGCGAATAACCACACTCTCCTCAGCCTGGCCTTTCAGTTGTTGTTTAAAGAATCTTAATAAACATGAACTTGGCTAAGTAAGTATGTCAAGGCTCCCCTAAAATCTAAGATGATCACTAACCGAGAGCCTTGTCAAATTACTTGCAAATTTAAAGTTGGATATGATTTATAAAAATCTATTGAAAGCAAAGACTTGATATGGTTAATTCACCTTTTCACTAAAGAAATGCACCGTGATAGGTTTCAGCAATAGAAATATCACGTGTAACCTTTGTCATGATTGATTTTACCTCTTATATCGTGATATGCAAGACAGGTATTTTTCAAATTGAAGCATGCCACTGTTAACCACCAGGCCACCTGTACTACAGTGTCCCCTCCCCTTCATTGGACTGGAAAAGTATCTCTCCTATGGAAGAATCTCAAACTTCAGCCTTCCCTATTATGAATAAAGTATTCTATGATTTGTGTCCTCGTTTGCATTTATGTTCTTTACATGTTTCTATTCTATTTTAAGGTCTATTCAAAAAAAATAATAAGTATCTTTACTTACTTTTTAAGGTAGCATAATACTTTTATTGCTTTAAAAAAAAATGTCCTTAAAATCTTACACCTATGGATGAGGACAGTGGCGGGGGGTAAGGGTATTGGGTGGGGGGATGAGAATTAGATGGAGGGGAGCTATGGAGGGAAAAAAAGAGGAATGTCTGTAATAAACTGAACAATAAAGATTTATTAAAATAAAATAAAATAAATGTCCTTGAGTTTCTTTTGTGTCCAGACTCACATGGTAGTTCAGCTGAGAGACTATTCAGTAACAGTGAATAGTGCAAATTCTTCCAAAGAGATGATTTCAGCCCAAAACGTTTCCCCATCCAAAGACCAAGTTTTCCACCTGATTCATGTCAGGTTTTCCTGTCTTGTGGAAACAGCACTTCCTTGCAACCCTATCTCTATTCCCTCACGTTGTTTTCCTTGCTTGGGTTGAAGGTCGCTTCTCTTCCTCTGAGCTTTGCTGAGGACTGTCATAACTGGGTGAGCATTCCTCAGCTAAGAAGAACCAGATGGCCATGAAGGGACCTTAATGTTCCCCTCCATGTCCTCCGGGCAATCCTCCACAGGGACTAACTGTGCTGATTTACCAATACACTGGGACTTCCTCTAACCCAAATACAAAGGACAGTTGTCCTGTGGTGATGACAGGCGTAACCCAGAAGGTAGCTGAAATCAACTTGTTTGGAGAACAAATTGTTTGTAGAAAGCCCTGAGTTGTATCGTGTATTACACGTAGCGCCAAGCTAACTTTTGATTCAATTGAAATACTTAGGCAAATTAACACTATTTTGCAAAATAGGACCTTTTTAAAGCCATAAAAGTATTATGTTTAACTTACAAATTGGGTAAAGATACTTGTTATTTATCTGAATAGATAAATGACACTATGATTATGATGCTCAGAGATACTTGGAGATTTAGAAGAGTATGCCTCTATGAAAACAAAATAAAATATAGCTAAATTCCCAGCAGCTATAATAATAGAGATATTATGGATAATTTTAAAACTCTACTATCTCTCTCCTTCTTCCTTCTTTTTTCATCAAGTGATTAGAGGATTTTCAGAGTAATAGGGAGATCACGGGGCAGGGTAATAGAAGTCGGAAGAACTGGTGTGAATCCGGGCACCTTCACCCGTAATCTACGTGCCCCGGAAGGAGTTCCTTGACTACTCTGAGACTCAACTTTAGCATCTTTAAAACAGAGACAATTACACTGGTCTAACTTTCAAGACGGTCAAATGAGAATACATCTGAAAATCTACTAAACGACCATGCAAAAAAAATGCATAATCGGCATCCTCTTCCTAAGGTCAAACTAATTTCCAAGTCCTACCCCCTCCCTTGTCTGCCCTCGGGCAAAGATGCCACCAACACTTGAGCCACAGAAAAAAAAAAATAAGGAAGAAAAGTGAATCCTCTGTCCCCGCCCCCCCAAAATATCTGCAGTGTCTTCACCATGCTGAATTGCCTTCGGTTGCAAAATCCTGGCTACCAAAGACGCCCCCGAAAGAAAATCTACCGGAAGCTTTGTGGATTAACGTATTTACTCTGTGAAGTCAAGACGAGGAAAAACAAACTCTGGAACAGCTCATGGGACAAACACATGACAGCAATACAGGCTCCTTCGGGAGCTCAGAGGCCAAACAGACTTTGCCCCCGTTTGTTCTCCTCAGCCCTGCGGTGTGAAGCAGATAGGAAAGACCCGGGTCGTTCTGCAAATAGTCTGAGTCCGGCCTGAAATCAGTGACCCAGAGGAAAAGCACTTGGGAGCCTCGGGGCCTGGAAGAGGGGCCAGGCCTGGGCCTTCTGATAAGGCCTCACGTCAAGCAGGAGCTGCTAATGTGACTCAATCCTGGGTCCCAGGAGGCGCTCCTCCAGCACAGACAGTCGTCTGGAGGGGCGGATGAGGGAAACAAAGCCACTCTTTCAGTCACAAGATACTTGGATAGCCCGGAGTCTACATTTTGAGTTTCTAAATCCTAAAAGGATATTGGTTTTTCCATGAAATAGCTCCATGTGGGAAGCGCTCTGAGCTACATCATGGAAATCCTGGAGAGGGAAGCTGCATCGACAGCATCCAACTGGTCACCCAGCAGGAACTAGCACATGGAGAATGATGAATAAATGAATGAGTGAATAAATGAAGAAAGGATGGAAGGAACAAACTCCATGAACCACCGAATGGTAGCAGTGCTCTTTAATTTTTTTATTATGCAAATTGTCAAATAAAAATAAATAGAGAGAATGGTACATTGCATCTTCATATAACCATCACTATGCTTCAACAATCTCGTTTCATCTATTTCCCTTCAATTTTGGGGATTGAGTAGGTTTTTTGAAAGACAATCCAAGATTGCATTTAATTTTACCCATAATTACTTCATTTTATACCTCTAATACCTAACAACAATGCGTGTACACACTTGACAAAATTCACAGACATTGTTTAATATCTTCTGAAATCCCTCTCTCTTTGCCTCAAAATTTCTTTTAATACTTTTTTTAGAATTCAAACAAGACTCACAAAATTGCATATTTGTTTTATCTTTTAAGTCTCCATAAACCTCTGGCCATCTCTCCCACCCCACCCCACTCCATTTTGTTAACACCAGTGACTTGTTGGACAAAACAGGCCATGTACTCTGTAGACTGTGCACATTCTAGATTCGGCTAATGTGCCTGGTGATGTCACGTCATTTGATCCTCTCTCTGTCTATTTCCCCTAGACTGGTAAATATATCTACAGGCTTGATTAGATTCAATGTACTTCAAATTTGTCTTACTGCTTCTGTATTGATAAAGTAACTAATTATGTACAACTATTCTCTGGAATGTGGGACAAGAGGGACAGTAGAAGACATTGGACTAAAGAAGGAATGGCACCCTTGCAAGTACAAACATTTCCAGTTTAGAGGAGAAGGTGAGAAAGAAAAGCTAAATCATATTTGGAGACACAATGATTTGCTCATAGTTACAGTCAATGAAACATATTGCTGAAGGGAATCTTAGAAAGTACTAGGCTTTGTCAGCTAGAGATAGATGCTATGGAGAACATGTAAATCAGAGAGGGGGGAGTAGGTATTAGGGCGGCAGTTTGAAATCAATGTTCTGGCTGGGTAGCTCAGTTGGTTAGAGCATTGTCCCAATACTCCAAGATTTGGAGTTTGATGCCCAGAATTTGGGGCGTAATACAAGAACCAATCAGTAAATTCATAAACAAGTAGAAAAATAAATCCATTTTTCTCTCTCTCTAAAATCAATAAATAAACACTTAGAATAAAATAAATTGGATGGTTTTGTTAGCTTTTTAGCTGTAACAAATTACCAAAATCTAGGTGGTTTAAACAAGAGTTTAGAAATTTGAAACCAATAAGGCATCAAGGCCTTTCACCTTCTGAGGGCTCTAGGGAAGAATCTGTTTCACATCTCCCTCCTCACTCCGGTTAAGAGCCTCAGTCCTTGGTGTACTTGGCTTGCATCATTCCAACCTCTGCCTCTACATCTTCTTCCTCTGCACCTTCTTCCCTGTGCGTCTCTATCCAAACTTCCCTTTTCTTATAAGGATACCGGTTGTTGGAGTGAAGGCCCTTCTAACCCAATATGACCTCATCTGACCTTGATTACATCTGCAAAACCCCTATTTCTAATAAAGTTCCAGGTGGACATGAATTTTTGGAGGACACTCTTCAACCCAGGATAATGGTCAAAAATACTCCCTGTGGCCGAGACCGGTTTGGCTCAGTGGATAGAACGTCGGCTTGCGGACTGAAAGGTCCCAGGTTCGATTCCGGTCAAGGGCATGTACCTTGCTTGCGGGCACATCTCCACTGTGGGGCGTGCAGGAGGTGGCTGAGCGATGTCTCTCTCTCATCGATGTTTCTGACTTTCTATCTCTCTCCCTTCTTCTCTGTAAAAAATCAATAAAATATATTAAAAAAAAATACTTCCTGTGAGATGACATTTGAGCAGTAGCTAAAGGAGTTAGGGAGGTAAGTAGTCACAAATCTGGAAAAGGTCAGTTCAGGCAAAGAGCAGCGAGTATGCAGGTCCCAGCTGCGGATGGGCCGGGTGTGTGAAACGAGGAAGGGAATGGTCGGTGGGAGCAGCAGTTATAAAGGCAATGGTGGTGGAGGGCAGATCAGTGCAGCCTCGGAGACCCCTTTTCAGAACATTGGCTTTGACTTGGAGGGAGACGGGGTTGCTGAGTGGTTATAAAAAACACGTGATGTTATTGTACTTTTCCATGGAACCACTGGTTGCTATGTGGACAACAGACTGTGGGAGGAATAAGAGCAAAGTTAGTTGAGATATCTCGATAGTCCTTGTGAGAAATGATGATTGATGGCTTGACCATACTAGTAGCAGCAGAGGTTGTTAGAAGCTGTTCGATAATAAGAATAATAGGTAAATTGCCGAGACCGGTTTGGCTCAGTGGATAGAGCGTCGGCTTGTGGACTGAAAGGTCCCAGGTTCGATTCCGGTTGAGGGCATGTACCTTGCTTGCGGGCACATCTCCACTGTGGGGCGTGCAGGAGGCGGCTGATTGATGTCTCTTCTCTCATCGATGTTTCTGACTTTCTCTCTCCCTTCCTCTCTGTAAAAAATCAATAAAATATATTTAAAAAAAAAAAAAGAATAATAGGTAAAAATGTTCTCAATCAGTTCCATCAATGCTATTTTCTTATCAAGCGTTTTATCACCTGTTAGTATTCATGCCCAGACAATGCGGCAAGAACCAAACGTTAAAGAATTCTTTTTAGAAGAAAATCTTAAACTGAGAGGAGTCTGAGTATTTCCTTTTTCCCACAATTAACAAGCGTAGCTACCAGAGAGCCTGCTGTTTGTCAGGAATTCGTTATTTTGCAGCCATGATTATGTTGTTTAATCTTCAAAATAAACCTGTACCACAGCCTAGATTTCCGTTTTACACATAAGAATGAAGGTTCAGTGGAGTTAAGCATTTTATCTAGTTATACGGATAGTTAATGACAAAGCCAGGATTCTGACTGATATATGCTTCATCTTACTCTCGTGTGATCTTTATTGCACTGCAGTGTGGGTTAGGAAAAAAAAAATCAGCGTTGGATTAGGAAAACAAAAGTATCTAATCATTGTGGTCCAGATTTTATATAGATATACACACACACACACATACACACACACACACATACATGTATCTATATAAAAGTGAGTACTTTCATTTCTCACCATTTCTTTTCCCTGGAAACAGTCCAGATCTTTAAACACCATGTTCCAGAGAGATTCTATTTGATATTCTTCATTTATAGGTAATTGATTCATTGACTTGACTGATTATTACTGACCAAGAATGTAGTTAAAAGAGAGCCTTCAGTAGTCAACACATTAGGAAAGAGAGAGGTAGCTACCGCATGCAAATCAGCAATTACTATAAATCAGAGTTTTTTCTACGCAAAGAGTTTTTTTCTATCCAATAGTATGAGTGACAGCATGCTATTGCCTATAACTCAAACTCACAACAAAATATAATGTGTGTGGGGGGGTGCGGTGTGTGTGTGTCAGATGGAGAGAGAGAGTAAGAGAAAGAGAAGAGACAGCGTTATCCAATTACTAGCTGTAGTTAATGTCCGACAGTTTAAAAACTGCCTCCATATAAACAAGAATAACAGACAGTGTCCACATGATGGACAAACCCATTTAAAGTTTATGATTACGTGTTTTCCGGTGGGCCTCAGCAAATGACTGTAGGACTAAGCATTTTCAGCGGCCACTGCAGAGCTCTGGACCCGTTTTCCCGAAAGCCACCCCCAGCCCTGCCTGCACAGGGTGGCGGGCACATCCCTTCAGAGATGAGCGCTTGGTGAGTGGGCACATCCCTTCAGAGATGCACTTGGTGAGCGGGCCTTCCACCGAGGACGGAGCACAGCCCTGGGCAGAGGCCGTGGCACGGGGTCCGGAGCTCTGGCTCTGCTCCCAACAGAAGCCGGGATCGGGTTTCCTTCCCAGGCTGCCCGAGGAATGTCTGTCCCCGAGGAGGGGGATGAGGGAGAACCAGTCTGGACATTAATCAGAGGGCGTGTGATAACAGTCCGGAGCCTCGCTGAGATGGGCTGAGGCCCCGGAAAGCAGGTAGAGGTTAGGTGAGGGTTACAGGTTATTTGGGATCACTCCCGCATCTTGTGTCTTCCACCGGTATTTCTTCTCCGAAGCAGCAGCTTATGTCTCGAACTGACACACACATACAAACACACATATACACATACACACATATATACCCTCCATACATACACACACAAACACGCATATACACACATACATACCCTCCATACACACACACAAACACACACATATACACACATATACCCACACACATACACAAACACACACACATATACCCACACACACATATACACATACCTACACACAAACACACAGGGTACCACCTCCACTTTTACCTAATCTCTCTATCTCTTTTTTTAAAAATATATTTTATTGATTTTTTTACAGAGAGGAAGGGAGAGAGAGAGTTAGAAACATTGATGAGAGAGAGACATCGATCAGCTCCCTCCTGCACACCCCCCTACTGGGGATGTGCCCGCAACCAGGATACATGCTCTTGACCGGAATCGAACCTGGGACCTTTCAGTCCCCAGGCCGGCCGATGCTCTATCCACTGAGCCAAACCGGTTTTGGCTACCTAATCTCTCTTAAAACCTTTCTCAGAGAAACGCTCCTCGCCAGTGTCTTACCTCCCCTCCTGCCTCTCACTGACCGTTGTCTAGGCAGGGCCAGACCCAGGGTTAAGGTCAACACAGGGCTTTCTCCTTCATGTGGAAGTCTAGACAGAAGACACCACCTAGGAAGAGTGCTGAGGTCAAAGGCAAAAACTGAATTCCAAGGAGCCATCGGTCCAGGGAGGAGAGGACAGAGCCGAGGTGCAGGGCCCACATGGGGGGTGGGCGGGGGGGGGGGGGGGGGGGGGGGGGGGGGGGGGGGGGGGGGGGGGGGGGGGGGGGGGGGGGGGGGGGGGGGGGGGGGGGGGGGGGGGAGAAGGACAGGAGCCTGGACCGCGCAGGGCAGTTAAGGGGACAAGCACGAGGAGCGTGGTCAGTGTGTGCCACGGAGTCATGCTGGGGAGTCAAGTTCACAGCCTGGGGGTTTCTTCATAAAATCACAATGAGCGTCAGTGCAGGCTAGGCTAAGTCACAGGCCTGGAACCGGACCGCGTGGGTTTGACCCTGGCCTTGCCGCTTACTATCTCCATGACCTTCATCAGTTTCCTCCATTCCTTTGTCAGTAAACTGGTGAAATAACAGGTTTCCACTCACAGGGTTTCTCTGAGGATCACACAGATTAATAGGCAAAGTGCTTAGAAGATCGCTCTGTAAAGAGACATCAAAGTATATAACAGATGGCACCCCTGTTCTCCCATCAAACCTTAGGGGGAATGACCACTGTGCCCGGAGCGCCTTTTCGGTTCTCCCTCTCGCTTCTCTCAGGGGCGCCCCATCTTGAAAGTGTTATTCGCCGTCCCCTGCATCTTCACATCCCCGCAGATGAATAGTTGTAGCGCCGAGTAATGAGAAAGCGGTGCTTTCGGATCTGAACCATATGTGAGTGGCATCTTGCTGGATGCAGTCATCGGACATGTGTTCTGCCTTCTCGGCTCATCCCCGCCGGTGCACGCAGCTCTGGGTCAGGCCTCCTGTCGCTGCCATTATTGGCAGCGGGTTCCCACGGGATGCGTGTGTCGCAATGGATTGGTGCGCTCTCTGTTAACCGCCACGCGTGCTGCTTTTACGCTCTGCTATGATAGGCATTCTCAGGTGTGTTTCTGGGCAGATGAATCTGTTTTTTGTTGTTTTTTCTTAAATATATTTTATTGATTTTTTACAGAGAGGAAAGGAGAGAGATAGAGAGCTAGAAACATCGATGAGAGAGAGACATCGATCAGCTGCCTTTGGCACGCCTCCTACTGGGGATGTGCCCGCAACCAAGGTACATGCCCTTGACCAGAATCGAACCTCGGACCTTTCAGTCCGCAGGCCGGCGCTCTATTCACTGAGCCACACCAGTTTGGGCTAGATGAATCTGTTTTATAGGCTGTTCTAGAAGTGAATCTTTTGGGGTTTAGGGTGCACATATTTTCAAGTTTACCTTTAAAATGATATGTCAAGATAGACAAATTCCTATTATCACTGGCACTCTACTATATGCTAAGGACTACTGCAAGTCCTTTACACAGGTTAACGTGTAAGCTCAGAAAAGCTCTATGAAGGAAGTTCTTTTATTTCTCACTTTATGGAGGAGAAGTTCAGCAATTTTCCTCAGATCACATGGCTGGTAAGCGATGGAGCTGGGATTAACACCTAGACACACTAGTTCCGGAGGGATGCTAAATACAAAAGAGAATATAATGAAAAGCTGAGATACTCTGACCAAAAGTATCAGAAGGCAGTTAAAAAGTTTTCACCAGACGTGGGACTTCATATAATGCAGCGTGACATTACCCTGACTGGTTACCTCTACATGGATCTTGTTTCCAAATGCAGTCCATTCTTTTCTTTTTTTTAAATATTTTATTGATTTTTTTTTTTACAGAGAGGAAGAGAGAGGGATAAAGAGTTAGAAACACCGATAAGAGAGAAACATTGATCAGCTGCCTCCTGCACATTCCCCACTAGGATATGCACGCAACCAAGGTACATACATACCCCTGACCGGAATCAAACCTGGGACCTTTCAGTCCGCAGGCCAATGCTCCATCCACTGAGCCACACTGGTTAGGGGAATACGGTCCATTCTTAGGTTCCAGGCAGACATGGATGTTGGGAAGACACTGCTCATTCAGCCAGATAGAGGACCCCCTCCTATTATCTATGTCCAGACAAGTGTCTAATCTTTTTTTTTGTAATTTGATTTTTAAACTGTTTATTTGTAAATAATTTTAGACGTAGAGTAAAAATATAAAAGTAGCACAAGAGTTCACATATACCTTTCACCCAGACTCCCTGATGTTAACAGTTTCAGAACCAAAGTACAATGACCAAAACCAGGTCATAACATTGAGACAAAACTATTAATTAAACTACAGACCTTCTTCAGATCTGACCCGTTTCTCCGCTGACGTCCTTTGTCCACTCCAGGATCCCGTTCAGCCTCCTACCTGGCATTTTATCTGAGTTTCCTGCGTTTTCTCTCGGTGACGATCCTTCCGTCTTTTATGACTTCCGGAGAGCACTCAGGCCTGATGTGGGATGATGATGAAGTTGGATTTCTCTAATGTGTTCTCATGACTGGGTTGAGGTTACACAATTTTTTTTTGCCCAAAGACCACAAACACCCTGTCAGAGAGAACGTGACGCTGGTGTGGCTTTCAATGGGGGAAAGGAGTCTAATCTACCTTCCACGGGACAGGCTTTCAGGTATTTGGGGATCTCTCCACTGTCCATGGATCTCCCCTCCCTAACCAACCTCACATCCCAAAGGTGTCGCTGGTCCAGGCTACACCTCAGCTTTTCATGATATTCTCTTTTGTGTTTAGCATCCCTCTGGAACTAGTGTGTTTACGTGTTAATCTCAGCTCCATCGCTTACCAGTCGTGTGATCTGAGGAAAATTGCTGAACTTCTCCTCCATAAAGTGAGAAATAATAGAACTTCCTTCATAGAGCTTTTCTGAGCTTACGCATTAAGCTGTCTAAAGGACTTGCAGTAGTCCTTAGCATGTAGTAGAGTGCCAGTGATAACAGGAATTTGTCCATCTTGACATAATCATTTTAAAGGTGAATTTGAAAATATGGGCACCCTAAACCCCAAAAGATTCATTTCTAGAACAGCCTATAAAACAGATTCATCTAGCCGAAACCCATGTGGCTAAGTGAATAAGAGCGTTGGCCTGCAGACTGAAAGGTCCCTGGTTGGATTTCCAGTCAAGGGCATGTACCTTGATTGAGGGCACATCCCCAGTAGGGGACGTGCAGGAGGCAGCTGATCGATGTTTCTCTCTCATTGATGTTTCTAGCTCTCTATCTCTCTCCTTTCCTCTCCTGTCCAGCTGTAGGCGCCAACCCACAGGCAGAGCCCTCAGTAGTTCTCAGAGCCTAGGAAAGTCCCCTCACTGCCCCATTGGCCCTGCTGTGGACACCCTTCCATTTGCTGGTGTCTTTCCCAGGAAAGGGGTCTCCACAACAGATATGCTTTTCCAGATGTGGCAAGGCCACGACAGGATACAGGGGACCCTAAAAGTTGTCTGCTTTAGTTAGGGTTGGGCCACAACTGCATGAGTCACAGGTTAGAGGTCACCCCGGGAGAGAGAAGTAATGGTTCTTGCTCGGTCCTTATCTCTGTAAACAAAAGTAAACCAAGATGGCTGCCTTTGCATTTCTTAACCTTTAGGAAAATGACTGTTTACCCTAACCTGCTTGATAACAATGTTGTGAGGATAAATAGATTGGAACAAAGGACTCAGATAAGCACTGATAAGAGGCTGGAAGGTGTAGCTCAGTGGTTGAGCATCAACTCAATGAACCAGGAGGTCGTTGTTCGATTCCTGGTTGGGCATATGCCCAGGTTTGCAGGCTCCATCCCCAGGATGGGGTGTGCAGGAAGCAGGCGATCCATGATTCTCTCATCGTTGAGGTTTCCATCTCTCCCTTTCTCTTTGAAATCAATACAAATGTGTATTTTAAAAAACTGGTACAAACAATGTAGTTATACACACCATTTGGTTATACACTGCAGTGGAATTTGACCTCGTTTTATGCCATGAGGACCTTTGAGAATCCAATGAAATATGGTGCAACTTCTCAGAAAATGCTTATAAGCAAGAGTTTCAAAGTCGTTAGGAAGTTCAGTCACCCTGGACTCCAGACATGGTCTCTTGCCTTTCTCTGATCAGGAAACAGTTTTGAACCTGAGCATTAAGTGAGTTCAGCAAAGAGTAGCTCTTCTTCATTCACAAGCGGCTGTTCCAGTTGAGAACTGAGGCCACTAAGCCAGCCCGGGAACCCCAGCACAGCACCTGGCCACAGGGAGAGGAGAGTGTAATTTGCAGGGGGTGGGGGAGGGGGGAGGGAATTGAATTTAGTGTCTGTGGGTGGTAAGGTGAGGCACCTTTCTCAGAAATAGCAACCGATGTTCAAAGTAAAAGAGATTGGTCTTTAGTGCCCCCCCGCTTTTTTCATTTTCTGCCTACCCCCTTCCCTCCCTTTAACCCTACATTTCAACAGAAATTCACTGGTATGTCCTTGGCAGGATGAAACTGTTCCATTAGAGCAGTGGTTCTCAACCTTTCTAATGCTGCGACCATTTAATACAGTTCCTCGTGTTGTGGTGAATCATAATGTAAATATCTGTGTTTTCTGATGGTCTTAGGCGACCCTGCTAGTGGTTCTCAACCTGTGGGTCACTGCTGTAGAGCCTAAGACCATCAGAAAACAGGTCACGACCCACAGGTTGAGAACCACTGCATTAGAGTGACCCTCACTCATGTGGAGGTTGGGGAGGGCTGTTGCTATCCCAGCTAAGGGTCAGCCTTCAGGCAGTTCCCCACAACCAAAGCAGCACAGTTATCTGCACACATAATGACTAGCCAGGGGGTTTCTGATAGGGTGGTGGAAATAGTTTGGGACAAAAACACCTTTCTAGTAATAATGGCTTTTTTTTTAACGTAAGTTTTACATAATTTATGGTTGTTATATAGTCTCACACTTTCTGAAGTCCCCTCAGAAATATATGACTTTGCTTCCCACCAGAAGCCACAATGGGAGAGGAGCACCAGCGAAATAGGACTTTGTCTGCTTCCACCAGAAGCCACAATGGCAGGGAGCACAGGAAGGCCAATTTTGTAGAGAAGGAGATGGAGTCATTGAGCAATTACGTGATTACCCTCGATCTTGCAGTTAGGAAGAGAGAGGGCCAGGACTTTCACCGGATCAGATCCTAAAGCCCCCTCACTCTTTGCGCTACCGCACAGGCAATCCTGTGCATAATATTTTCAATTTTCCGATGGTCCTTTCAAAGCCAAGATGCCCTGTGACTTCAGGGATGGCACAAAGTCACCCCAAGAGATGTGAGTCCCATAATCTTCTCTGTTTCTGGGTAACCTTAAGCTGGGTGTAGGTTGGGGTTGACAACTGCCTCCATCTGCTCAAAAACTCGGCAAAAAACATCTGATGTTGCTCTTACCGATGCCACCGCCAGAGCCAGGACACTGGCTGGAGCCAAATGGACAGGGAAAGGCCGGTGTCTGAGGGCAATGGCACCTACCTCCTCCCTCCACCCTCCTCCTCCTGCCTCACAGTTCTCCTCGCTGCTCAGAGCACAACACGAGTGTCCTCTGGAATCAGGGCAAACACGCTTCTCTCAGAGCGTGGTCCCCAGGACGGTAGCAAGGGACTCCGCTGGAAGTGTTAGAGAAAAGCACTGATTCCCGGGCACATCAACCTCCTCCCCTCCCCCCACCAACACCACCCACTCCCCTCCCCCCACCAACACCACCCACTCCCCTCCCCCCACC
>PVJN01007230.1:43669-71043 GCA_004026805.1 Lasiurus borealis | reverse complement strand
GGCAGGCAAAAACCCTTTGCAGTGGGGCTGCCCGGCTGGGAGAGCCCCGTCCAGCAGTTCCCCGCCTTCTCCTGGAGGATAACTGGCTTCCAACTTGCCTCCAATCACTCCCAGTGCGACTCCCAGCCGCTCTCTCTCCCTCTGCCCAGCGACAAAGCTCCAGGTGCGTCTGTTTACTCCGCCGCCATTTTTCTCTCCCAACAATTTCTTCATATATATCATTTCTGGGGCAATGGAAGCTAAAGAGAAAATAAACAAATGGGACTACATAAAAATAAAAAGCTTTTTCACAGCAAAAGAATCCAACAAAACAACAAGAAAGCTCACCATATAGGAGAACATATTTGCCAATGTTATCACTGAAAAGGGTTTAATCTCTAACATGTACAGGAAACTCATACACCATAACAAAAGGAAGATAAACAACCCAATCAAAAAATGGGTAATGGACAAAAATAGGTACTTTTTGAAAGAAGACTTATGGAAGGCCAAGAGACATACAAAAACATGGTTAGTCACTAATCATCCAAGAGATACAAATCAAAACAACAATGTGGTACTATCTCACACCTGTCAGAATGGTTATCATCAACAAAACAACTAATGACAAATGCTGGCAAGGATGTGGAGAAAAAAGAACTCTTGTGCATTACTGGTGTGAATGCAGACTGGTGCAGCCACTGTGGAGAACAGTATGGAGTTTCCTCAAAAAAATAAAAATGGAACTCCCATTTGACCCAGTGATCGCACATCTAGGAATATATCCCAAGAAACTAGAAACACCAATCAGAAAGGATATATGCACCCCTATTTTCATAGTAGCACAATTCACCATAGCTAAGATTCGGAAACAGCCTAAGTGCCCTTCAGCAGATGAGTAGATAAGAAACTTGGTACATCAACACAATGGAATACTATACTGTGGTAAAAAAAAAAAAAAGAAGGAATTACTATTTGCAATAGCATGGATGGAATTGGAGAGCATTATGCTAAGTGAAATAAACCAATCAGAGAAAATAAAATATAACATGATCTCACTCATTTATGAAAAGCATAAACTGATGAACAAAACAAATCCAGAAACAGAGACAAATCCAGACTGTTAAACTTCAGAGGAAAGGGTGGGGTAAAGGGAGAGAGATCAACCAAAGGACTTGTATGCATCCATATAAGCCTAACTAATGGACACAGACAACAGGGGAGTGAGGGTATGAGTGGGTGGGTGGGTGGGTGGGGGGGACACTAAGAGGATAAGGAAACATATGTAATACCTTAATCAATAAATAAATTTGAAGAAAAAAAAAAAGAAGAGTGTCTTGAGTTTTATAGAAGTGACAAAAGATCAAAGATTCAGTTTGGGACAGACCCAAGAAGTTTGGCAGTCATATTTCCAAGCCAACGTTAAGACAAAGCTTGAAAAGGGTCCAACATATTGGAAATTGACACTTTGATGAAAAGACCATGAAATCAATCTAGAAAACAGATTAATTTCCTTATTTTACAGATGAGAACATCAAGCTTGGGAATTGCTTCCATGTGTCTTATCTGGCTGATAGCAGAGCCTGGGACAAGGGCCACATTCCCAGCGCCCAAAGCCAATACTTGTGGTACTATGCTGTTCTTCCCCAGGACAAGGGGTAGTAAACACAACTGGCCAGAAATGCTCAGGGCCTAGGCATGCTCTGGAGAAGCTTCTCTGGTACTTCCTCTTTGCATCTCAAAACCAATTGCCCTTCATCCACCTCCATCAAAGTAAAGAGGAAGTAATAGCTACAATATTGATTAGCATGACCAATGCAATAATGGTATATGTGAATTGAAAATATGCTATCGCAGATGCAAATTTGTGAATGTGTTAATTATCTTTGGTCCAACTTCTACCATACTCACCATTCTAACAGCTTTTCTAACAAGACAGCATATTTCTAAAGCTTTCTTTGCTGGAAGCTCAGCAATAAGAAACTTTAAGCAGCTGCACACATTTTATTCCTCTTGGTCTTTCCTTCCATTATATACACAGTCAGACCCCTTTTTAAACAGCATGAATAAAGTCCTATGGTCAATGAAACCTTGTTGACAAATACAAGCATAATACGCAAGTGAACAATTTATTTTTCCTACTTTCATTTCTGAAATGAGAAACCATGGAATTTATCAGAAAATAACATAAAATAAATATTTTATGACATTTGCAGAATGTGAAAGATCCTATATATAAAACCTATAAATTTTAATGGATGTAGAAATACCAACTAATTTGGTTAAGACTCAAAGTTGAGGTTCTGAAGGCAAAGATTTCAAATGGAAGGATAATTTAGGGTACATGTCTGGAAGCAGGATGAGTTTTATGTGCGTTAGGGAAAGAAATGAGGGAGTGGCTGTAGGGTATCCCTTGTGAGGGGAGAATGAGAAAAGATAAAATTACAACCTTAGGCCTTGGCAAGGAGCTAGAATTTTATTCTAAGGGAAGTGGAGAGCCATTCAAGAATTTTAAATAGGAGAGAGCCATGATATGCTTGACATGTGGATGTTGTAGATGGAGTGGGAGTAGAAACAGGTAGATTATCATAGGCATCCAAACAGGAGGTGGTAGCTACTCAGAATAGTGGTAGCAGTGGAAGCTGGGCAAGTGGGTAGATTCAGGATACATTTTAAAGATATTGCTAATAGGGACTTGATGGAAGATGGGGATATAGTGTAAGAGAGGAAACAAGAATGAAACCTAAGTTTTGACTTAGTGTCACAATACATGTGCTAGTAGAATGTTGATGTCTGAACAATGGGCCAAAGCATGTAAGATAAACTTTCATAAAGATCAATTTAAAAATGGGTCCTTAATTTTTTTAAACCCACAGCACAAGTGTGAGAATACTTTGTTTAACACAAATGTATGCATAAAGGGTTTTGGACTTTCCATAAAGTATATCTTTAATAGAACATGAGGTAGGAAGTAACAAAGAACACTGTTGCTACTGGGTCCATTTGTGTGATTTAAATGAATATGTGCAGCACACAAGGACAATGCTATAAGTCAATAGTGTATTACAGGTATTTATATGTTACCTCAAAACCTTTTTAACAATTTTATAAGTTGAATAATATTACATTAATTAAATATATTAAAATGTAAACAGGCCCTTAGGGAATATATTAGAGAACTGATGCATGAAATTCATGCAAGAATAGGCCTTCCTTCCCCCAGCTGCTGGCACAGGCTTCCCTCCAGCATCTGGGACCCAGAATTCCCTCCCAATGCCAGCAGACATCCAGGACCCAGGCTTCCTTTATAGCCACAGCTTCATCCAGAAGGTCACCTGGTCTTAATTAACATATTATGCTTTTGTTTTATTATAGATAGGTTATTCCCAGTTGCCTTATGATCCATGAATTAGAATAATTACTATATCATTTTAAATATTGAGGAATTTTAGTGTTGACATTCAGGCAGTATACACTACTGGTATACTGAAATATGCCCATATAAGTTAATAAATAGCCACTGCGAGTATCTCCTGAGTGCTTTCTTTCTCAGGCATTAACCCCTCCCTGGGGACCACCCTGTCATTTATAGAATGTGGAAACAAAAGTTTTAACACCTGGGTGCACAAAGAGGCATCAGCATTGTGACCAGGGTTCTCATTGGTCACTGGCCACATATTATCTGTTGTTAAATATTTTGACACCCTAGAGTCAGAGGTTTTTTCTTTTTAATGTTACAATCCTATATAATAAAAGCCTAATATACTAAGTGCCTGGTCACCTGGTCATCCATTCAACCAATCAAAGTGTAATATGCTAATGATTTGCTAAGGCTTCTCAACTGCTTGCTATAACATGCACTGACCACCAGGGAGCATACATTCTGACCAGTAGGTTAGCTTGCTGCTGGGATTCAGCTGATTAGGACTGAGTGAAACAAGCCAGACATGCCCTGGAGCCTTTCCAAAGTCCCTCCCTGTTCCTGCCATGCACTGGTGGGATTCCTTGTCTGTACCCTCTGCAATCTAGGAACCCTCAAGAGATGTCAGAGAACTGGTTTCAGCCCAATCCTGCAGGCCAAGCTGAGGGACCCCACTGGTGCACAGATTCATGCACTGAGCCTCTAATATGTATATAAATTAGCCCTTTTTAACAAAATAAATTTAATCAAGGAGAAATTACTATTTAATCCAATTTATTACCTTCTGGTCATTCTACCCTCTTCTGGGGGTAAATATGCCTCATTAAGTTAACTTAGGTACTCCTCACCTCTCCTGTTCTCCACACTACATGCCCTTTTATTCGTCCCTGAAATATTACAAAATAGTAGGATCTCTTATTTAAAAAAAAAAAAGAAAGAAAGGAAGAAAGAAAGAAAGAAAGAAAGAAAGAAAGAAAGAAAGAAAGAAAGAAAGGAAGGAAGGAAGGAAGGAAGAAAGGAAGGAAGGAAGAAAGGAAGAAAGAAAGAAAGAAGCCAAAACTGGTTTGGCTCAGTGGATAGAGTGTCTGCCTGGGGACTGAAAGGTCCCAGGTTCGATTATGTCAAGGGCATGTACATTGGTTGCGGGCACATCCTCAGTAGGGGGCATGAAGGAGGCGGCTGATCGATGTCTCTCATCGATGTTTCTGGCTTTCTATCCCTTTCCCTTCCTCTCTGTGAAAAAAAATCAATAAAATATATTTTTTAAAAAATGGTTGGATCTCTCCCCTTTGCCACATCACTTCTCACCTATACTTCAAGAAATCTGGTCCCCACAGATAGCCTTTCTTTTCTCTCTCCTGTGTGGAAAAAAAAAATGTGTCTATAAATACATTTTTGATTTGTTGATGTTTCACAGTCTATATTATTTAATGTTGTATTAAAAATATTAGGGCTTAGGAAAATAATAAAAATAGTACTTTCTGGGCTGATAATGAATCAGAATTCTGACCTCAATAAGTAATCTATTTTTATATCTCTGTGATAAATAATTTAGGGTCTCTCGTCATCACAAAATAATAAATCATTATTGTCTTCTAAAAGTATTGTTGAGCCAATGCAGTCAGTCAGATAGGGGTTATTCCATAGTATGATAGTCACTCACTGGGTAGCAATTTCAACACACACTCTAAATTTAGTGTACATTCAAGTATGTTTATGTTTTAGTCTTTCCACAGATCATTACTTTCCCTTTAGCTGTACCAGTTAGTTTTGAGAGCCATCCTGTAACAATATAATTTAATTAAATTGGTAAAATAGCAAGTGAACCCAGTTCCAAATGCCTAGGTATTTAATCCCCAGAGAAGACAAGTGGAGAAAATTTGAGATGCCATAAGAAAGTTCTCCTAGGATGAACTGTCATGTTGAAATTCACTAAACGAAAGTATCAATATTGTCTTAAGATAATCTTAATTTAAAGGAGATGGAGTAGATTTTTTTAATGAAAATAATGTCAAGAAACATATTGTTATCTCATCTGAAACTCTTCAAATATTATTGAAAGGGGGAAATAAATATACCCATTTATCAGTGAATACATACTTATTATTTATTAGAGGCCTGGTGTATGAAATTCATGCGTGGGGAAGGGGTACCGTCAGTGTAGCCTGCACCCTCTCCAATCTGGGACCCCTTGTGGGACATTCCTCTCACAATTCTGGACCACTGGTTCCTAATCATTCACTTGCCTGCCTGCCTGGTCACCCTTAATTGCTTCCCCCACCCTGCTAGCCTGCTTGCATCTCTGCCTCTGTGTGCTGGCCCGATCACCTCTAACTGTCTCCTGCTGCTGGTCAAGTTGCCCCCAACTGCCTCCTTCCTGCTTGCCTGGTTGCTCCTAACTGCCCCTCCTCACCAGCCTGGTCACCCCAACTGCCCCCTTTGCTGGCCTGGTCACCCCTAACTGCCTCCCCTGCTGGCCTAGTCTCCCCTCACTGACCCCCTTGTCAGTCTAATTGCTCCCAACTGCGTCCCCCCATTAGCCTGGTCACCCCATGCAGCCTGCTGTTCAGTCATTTGGTCAACCCTCATTAACCCCCTTGCTGGCCCAGTCATAAGCAGCCATCTTGTGAAAGCATGAGGGTTAGTTTGCATATTACTTCTTTATTACATAGGATTACATGTAATCATGTGGTAAATAGTATGTATATGCATCTCATAGAGACTTTGCAACTAGTTGGTGAGCAGAGACAGAGTTTAAAAGTTATTCTAACTGTCAGATAGGAAAATACTTTTAAAGTGAGTTTTCTTGAAGTAAGTGGAGTATGTGTTGGATCTTAAAGAATAAGGAACTTCTGAGGAGATGGAAAGTATAAGAGTATGCAATAAATTCTAGATAGTGTCATGAATAGAGAAACTAATGAGCATTAGTTAAATGGGGTTTAACTCAGGAATAATGAGCATTCCCCCTTGCTACTCTAAATAATGTGGTTAGCTTAATAGAGGACTTAAATTATTCAGGTTGAGAGTTTGACATTTACCTTGAAGGCAATCAGAAGCCAACCAAAAGAAGAACAAGTGAAAGAGCTACTTGAGGAAGAGTAAACCCAAGTTGGTATATAGCAGGTCTAGAAGAAAGTTAGCTGAGTGATGCTGCAATAGTACAAATAAGGGATGCCATGGCTATAATAATACTTCTGAACTCCCCAGAGATCTAAAAAATCTAGACAATATTTTTACATTTTCATCAGTCATGTGGGAAAGATGTTAAGAAAATAGAATAAATAATAGATGATCTTGTTAAATTGTCTCCAAGTACTCTCTGCCTTACCTACTTACTCATATTAATGATGCTCTTGGTATGTGAGAATCTAGGCACATGCAGAGTCAATTGTAAATAAACAATTACAGAGAATATTTTAACATAGACATAAGCATTAAGAGGTCCTGACCCCCTCTTACAACCTTGCTAAGTAGGCTGAAGTGAAAGGCCTGGCCGTCCCCTAAGCAATTTATTTATTTTCACACAGGCATTTAGTAGGTTTGCCACTCTGTTGATTAATGAGTTTGCCTAGATTCTCACATGTGACAATAAATAAATTGTCATGGGAAGGAGACTGGCTTATTTGCTGCTTGCTACAAAACATGCTGAGCCCTTTTCCCAGTGTTTCCCTAATGTCACAACTAACTGAATCCATAGCCCTTATCTGGACCTATCATGATGCCCTGTGGGACTTAGGGACTGGAAAATTATGCCAATACTCCTGCTGTTTAATGTCATATGGGTAGTAAGCTATCTTGCTTGAGTGCATTGTGTCTTGTCTATTTTTGTACTTCTAAAGCTAGTGGCATTGCTATCATCAATGAGATTAGCATCTACTCAAACAGCAAGCTGGGCACCAAGATAATGAGACCTAGAAAAGAAAAGACAAGAGCCTCATGGGCTAAGTTTAGGGATAAAAGAAAACTATCAGGGACAAATAGCAAATGCTCACATTCCATAGATCAGGAATAAGGAGAAGGAATATCCTCCAATGTCCATTCTACTGAGTCAATGAGCCAACCAGCACCATGATATTCTTGCTGTCCTTGGAATAATGGGCTAGGAAAGTACCATGGGATCTATGACAGAGAGGAAAACACAAGTGTACTTGTTTTAACATCCACAACTAGAACTCACAACATAAAGAAGAGGAGGGAAATCTGGAACCACTTTGATCAACATGTCTCTGTTAGAGACATGGTTAGTACATTCATGTGATGAGGAAATGAGAGAGGATATGCTCTTACAAGATGAATGGAAGTGTCTAGTCCAGTGGTCGGCAAACTGCAGTTTGCAAGCCACATGCTGCTTGAGAGCCTCGGTTTGCCAATCTGTTGACTAATGAGTTTGCCTACCACTGACCTAGACTCTTGATTCCATTAATTACAGGCTGTTGTTATTCCTTGTGATTAACCCCCTATCCCAGTGGTCAGCAAACTCATTAATCAACAGAGTGACAAACAATGGCTCATGAGACCACTGATCTAGGCCATCTCAGACTTAACCCCATGCTTCCAGCCTATAAAGACAATTCATCCACATATGAGCTAGGAGGTCATGGTTCAATTCCCAGTCAGGGCACATGCCTGGGTTGCAGGATCAAAACCTATTGGGTGGAGCACAAGAGACAGTCAATTGACGATTCTCTCATCATTGATATTTCTACCTCTTTATTCCTCTCCCTTCCTCTCTAAAGTAAATAAAAATATATATTTTTAAATTCATGTGGGAATGACTGTCCATACATTAGTTTTCTCTGCTTGACTATTGTCAACATCTTGCAATGTGGACATTTCCTCCCCTATATATAGCAAACACATGAACTGTCATAACCTTATTTCAATATGACTGATACAAATGTATGCATATCCCCTGAGTCCCCAACAATCTTGGATGATGCCATGTATAACAATCTAGTCTGAAATTACTTGGGACACTGTCCACAAGGCTTAACCAAACTTATGCAATGGCAATTCAAATCATGTGCAAAACAAATTCTGAATTGGGGTGACCTGTGCCCTTTGGGTTATATGATTATATGTGAAGTATAGTGGGCCACAGAATATCTTCCAATGGATGGAGGTTGCTTTTGGGCCCATCTGTTGCCCACTGTAATTGCTAGCATTGACACTGGCTTGTTTTCTACTTGCTATAAAATGTGCTGAGCCACTGTCAATGATACACCTGATAAGGAGCTAATTTTCAAAATATTTAAAGAACTCATGCAGCTCAACAAAGGAAGACAAACCAATTAATATGTGGGTACACAACCTGAAAAGGCATACCTCCAAAGAGTACATACAGAAGGCCAAGAGACATTGAAAAAATTCTCAACATCACTAATCATCAGAGAGATGCAAATTAACATGACAATGAAATAACATCTCAAACCTGTCAGAGTGGCTACCATCAATAAATCAACAAGCAACAAGTGCTGGCAAGGATGTAGAAAAAGGGAACACTAATATACTGCTGGTGGGAATGCAGATTGGTGCAGCCACTGTAGAAAACAGCATGGAATTTACTCAAAACATTAAAATTGGAACTATTGTTCCAATGACTCCTTGTCTAAGAATATATCCTAAGGATCTCAAACACCAATCAGAAAGGATATTTACACCACTATATTCATAGCAGCACAATCTACAATAGCTAAGATCTGGAAACAGCCCAAGTTCCCATCAGTAGATGAGTGGGTAAAAAAAAGCTGTGGTACATTTACACAATGAAATACTGCAGCTCTGAAAAACTATTTTTTTTACCCTTTTCAATAGCATGTATGGACCTGGAGAATATTATACTGAGTGAATTAAGTCAGTCAGAGAGAGTCAAATATCACATGATATCACTTGCATGTGTAATATAATAAACATAATAAACTGGTGAACAAAATAGGTCCAGAGTCATGGATGTATGGAACAGATCTCAGAGGGAGGGGGCAAGAAATAAGAAGATATTAACCTAAGAATATATATATAGGCATATCCAATGGACACTGAGAATAATGGGGTGAAGGACTGGGATGGGGCAGGGAAGGGATTAGTGGAGGATAATTGGGGAACATCTGTAATACTGTTGACAATAAAAAAGACAGAAAATCCACAATTAATTAAGAATGTTTTGTTTATAAATAAATTAAAAAATGGTAATCATGAAACTGGTGGTCAAAGATAAAACAGGGATCTTGGTGGGGTTATTTTACTTCAATTCATTCTTATGAAAAATCAGATTATATATAAACTAGAGGCCCAGTGCACAAAATTTGATATATATAAACTTGATATATATATATATAAACAGATTATATATATATGATATATATATATAAACAGATTATATATAAACTTCAGCCCAGCCTGCTCCCTCTCCAATATGGGATCCCTTAAGGGCAGTCAGATACCCCTCTCACAATCCAGGACTGCTGGCTCCCAAATGCTCACTTGCCTGCCTTCCTGATTGCTCCTAACCGTTTCTGCCTGCTAGCCTGATCACCCCATTATCACTCCCCTGCCAGCCTGATTGATGCCTAACTGCTCCCCTGCCAGCCTGTTTGACCCTAATTTCCCTCATCAGTAGGCCTGGTCACCCCTAACTGCCCTCCTCTGCAGCCTGGTCACCCCAACTACCCTCCCTTGCAGGCCTGGTCCCTGCCAACTGCCTTCACCTGCTGACCATCTTGTGGTGGCCATCTTGTGTCCACATGGAGGCAGGATCTTTTGACCACATAGGGGGCAGTCATCTTATGTGCTGGAGTGATGGTCAATCTGCATATTACTCTTTTATTAGATAGAATAGAGGCCTGCTGCACAGTTGGGGGCCAGCTGGTTTGTCCTAAAGGGTGTCCTGGATCAGGTGGATGTTCCCTTGGGGCATAGGGTGGTCTGGGTGAGGGACCTGTGGTGGTTTGCAGGCTAGCCATGCCCCTCAGCAACCCAAGCAGAGGCCCTGGTATCTGGGATTTATTTATCTTCTACAAATGAAACTTTGTAGCCTGGAGTGGAGCTAAGCCTTCTGCTCACACAGCCATTGAAATGTTGTTGCCTTAAGTGGAGGCCTCTGCCCACCAGGCTTTGCAGAAAGTTTGGCTTCCTCCATTGCTAGGGGCAACCCAAGCCTCTCTCCTGATCCCTCTGTGGCCGTAGCCATCTTGGTTGGGTTAATTTGCATACTTGTTCTGATTTGGCTAATGGACATGGCTGGTGGGTGTCACGGGGGTATGGTCAATTTGCATATTACTCTTTTATTAGATAGGATATATCACATGAAGTCATGCAATTTAACTTCTGAACGGGTTTGCAAGCATTGAATCAAAAATATTTCAATTTACATGAAGGCAAGATGATTGGGAAAACAATAGCTCTATATATTTTATACATTTGGAAAAATATAAGATTGTGGAGCAGTGATATGTTGGTATATATTTATCAACTATTTTTACTGAAAAGAAAACTGACTTGTAGTATAAGCCTGTTTACATGGTGTAAATACCACCACTATGGCTGATTTCAAGCTGCCGACATAATGTTACTAATCAGAGTTAGAAAAATATAGGCACAGTTGGTTCTTGTGAACTGGTACAAGCCAGCTCTGGTGCATCCCTGAATTAGGGGAACAATAGATAATATATAATGAGTTTTCATAAAAAAGGCACATTATTCATTTATTGCCCAGGGAAACAGTACAGCTCAGTGGCAAAACTAGACTTTGTGTTATAGAACTCTTCACCATTTAGTATTGTGTGATCATGTGAACATATCAATATTCTTGGATTTACTTTCCAATATGCATAATGAGAATAAATAGAGTATCTACTTTATATTGTTCATTTAAGAATATATTAACATATGTAATCACTTGACAAAGTGCCTAGCACATAGTATAAAAAAATGTTTACATTGTCAGCTGTCAATAGAATATGCCCAAAGTCTTTAATATAATGCATATTGTCCTTTCCAATCTAACTGATAAACCACAAACCCTCCCCCCCCTCAACTCTCATATTAAGTGAAGAACTATAATTCTTTGAACAAGCTAAGTTTCCTTTGGAAACTTAAAGGAGGGGTCTTCCCTCTGCATGAGGAAAATTCTGATATTTGAGGAGAAACTGGCTGCTGCAGAAACATGCTGCTAAACAAGGTGAAGAAGAAATAGGCTCCAGGCTACTTGCCAGAACCATGGGAGTAGGTTTGCTGCTGGGGTAATGGTTTCCAGGACCCGCTGAACCCCATCACACATGACAACAAAGAGAAAAACAGAAAGAAAAGCCCCTAATTTTTTCTCTCCTCTTGCTAAATCCTCCAGCACTGCCTGTTGGCAGAGTTTAACATCACACTAGCTGTTAAAGTAGAAATGTCTGCAAAGTCCAATTTGTTATTATAAATTACGACCAAAAAAAATTTTAAAAAAGGTGGGCTGGGTGTAGGGTTTAGAAGTAATAAATAGCTAGCACTCTTCCCCATTTGGAATAAGTGCTATTAAAATCAGGACAGCTCCTGAGACTTCAGGTGCTAGGAGGAGAGATTCAAACACTGTCAGCATAATGCCTCTCTAGTTCCCATCTTGCTTTCCTTTAAGCATTCCACCATTCACCATGGATGGATTCTTTCAAGAATCAGAGATCTTAAGCATTATCACCATCTAGTACAGCAGTCGGAAAATTGCAGCTCTTGAGCTGTGGTTTGCTGCTCCGTTGACAAACTCATTAGTCAACAGACTGGCAAACCAAGGCTCGCAAGCCACATGTGGCTCTCGAGCTGCAGTTTGCCGACCACTGATCTAGTACCTCACTTTCCAAATCAAGACCAATAAAAAAATTAAGGGTTAGGAGTAAGTCTCTTCTCACTCTTTTTAAAATTTTATTGAATTTATTTGGATGACATTGGTTAATAAAATTATATAGGTTTCCAGTCTACAATTCTATAATACATCATCTATATATTGTATTGTGTGTTCACCACCCAAAGTCAAGTGTCTTTCTGTCATTTTTATCTCACTTTACCTTCTTGCCCCTCCCCGAAACTTCCTTTCCCTCTGGCAATCACCATAATGTTGTTTGGACCAATGGAGCATTTATTTTGCTTAATCCTTTCGTCTTCTTTACCCAGATCCCCAATCTCCCTCCCCTCTGGCAAATATCAGTCTGTTCTCTCTATCTTTGAGTCTGTTTCTATTTTGTTTGTTTATTTATTTTGGTTTTTAGATTTTACATATAAGTGAAATCATACGGTATTTGTCTTCCTATGTCTGACTTATTTCACTTAAGTAATACCTTCTAGGTCCATCAATGTTGTTGCAAATGACAAATTGCATTTTTTAATGGTTGAGTAATATTCCATAGAATATACATGACACTTACTCTTTATCCAATCATCTATTGATGGATTCTTTGGTTGCTTCTATATTGTGGCTATTATAAATAACTAGAGGCCTGGTGAACAAAATTTGTGCACGGAGGGGTGTTCCCTCAACTCAGCCTGCACCCTCTCCAATTGGGACCCCTTGTGGGATATCTGACTGCCATTTTAAACCCAATCCCAGGGATAGGGCCTAAACCGGCAGTCAGATATCCCTCTCACAATCTGGGACCACTGGCTCCTAACTGCTCACTTGCCTGCCTGCTTGATTGCCCCTAACTGCCTCTACCTGCCAGCCTGAACACCCCTAACTGCCCTCTCCTGCAGGCCTGATATCACCCCCAACTGCCCTCCTCTGCTGACCAATTTGATCCACCCAGAATTGGTTCTCATTGGTTAAGTTCCTATGCTAGTCAACATCAGAAGCTCCATCTCCTAAGCAGCAATTGGCTCCCCACAGCACCCACCTTTGGTTCTGTTTGGTTGGTTGGTTCCTATGCCAGTCAGCATCAAAATCTCTGCCTTGCCGAAACCGGTTTAGCTCAGTGGATAGAGCATTGGCCTGCGGACTGGAAGGTCCCAGGTTCGATTCCGGTCAAGGGCATGTATCCTGGTTGCGGGCATGTCCCCAGTAGGGGGCGTGCAGGAGGTGGCTGATCGATGTCTCTCTCTCATCGATGTTTCCAACTCTATCCCTCTCTCATCCTCTCTGTAAGAAATCAATAAAATATATTAAAAAAAAAAAGCTCTGCCTCCTAGGCAACCATTGGCTCCCCTCTGCACCCAGAATTGGTTCTCATTGATCAGTTCCCATGCCAGTCAGTGTCATAAGCTCTGCCTCCTAGGAAGCCATTGGTTCCCAACAGCACTTTTGATTCTGATTGGTCAGTTCCTATGCCAACCAGCATATCTGAGCCTGATCAAAGAGGTGAGGCTTAACAGCATCCCTGTGGAGGCTGGGAGAGAAAAGCCTGGCTGCTGGCAAAGGTCAGAAAGAATGAGAGAGAGATAAGTACACTGATGAACAGCTTCCACAGAGGCTGCAGATCAGACCTTAACTCACTTTCTGGGTCTCAGCCACCTGGGAAGTCAGTGTTGGATCGCCAGGCTGCAACCAAGCGCTGACTTCCGGATGGTCTGCAACTGGTTGCAGGCTCAGCCCCTTCCCAAGTCTAAAGCTTCTGCCCCAGACTTCAGGCTTGGAAAACGGGCATCCCCCACCCCTCTGATCATAGGCTCAGTCCCTTCTCAAGCTTAAAGACTCTGCCCCAGGCTTTAGGCTTGGGAAGGGCTGCCCCCATCCAATGGCTAGCTGTGAGTGACTTGGGTGCCCAGGAGGTTCCTGGGACCCAGGTATGTATGCAAATTAACTGCCATATTTGTTGGGTTAATTTGCATACTCACTCTGATTGGCTGTGGGCATAGTGGAGGTATGGTCAATTTACATGTTTCTCTATTACTAGGTAGGACTAGAGGCCCATTGCATGAATTCAGGGGTTCCTCGGCCTGGCCTGTGGAATTGGGTTGAAACCGACTCTCTGACATCCCCAAGGGATCCTGGATTATGAGAGGGCACAGGCCAGGCTGAGGGACACCACCAGTATATGATCAAGGCTGGGGGGGAAGGAGGAATTTGGATGAGGGACTGTGGGAGGGGTCCAGGGCATGTCTGGCCCATCTCATTTAGTACCAATTGGCCAGACCTCAGCCACAAGCTAGCCTACTGGTCAGAGCATCTGCTCCCTGATGGTGAATGCATGTCATAGCAAGCAGTTGAGCAGGCTTAGCATATAATTAGCATATTATGCTTTGGTTGGTTAAACAGCCAACCTGACACAGATATTAGGCTTTTATTATATAGGATGCTGCAATGAAAATGTGGATGCCTGTCTTTTTAAATTATATCCCAGAAGTGAAATTACTGGTTTCTTCTATGCCTCTTATTATAGCCTTTGCTTTAAGTCTATTTTATCTACTTTTTTTATAACTATTTTCATGATTACAAAATGGTTACAGTGCTTCTACCAGTCAGAAAGTGGTTTCTCCTGTATATTCTTAGCTACAAGGCTTTTATTCAACTAGACTTCAGGCAGTTCTCAATATTAGTTGTTCTATAGTTTTGTTGAAATTTTGATATGGTCATTGGAGAAGAAAGCACAGCATTTACATACTCCACCAGACTAGAAGCACAGAAGTCTTTTTTTTTTTTTTTTAGCTTCAATACAAATAGACTCTTTTGAGTTATGGGCCCCTTCTTTAATGAGTCTCTGTGACCAAGACTATATACAACTCTTTCTGTGTCCCTGTATATAATAAACTAGGGTCCCAATGCGCAAATTCATACACCTTGAAAGAAACTGTGGGCTGTGAGGCTGTGGTGGTAACCCCACCTGGCCCCCCGACCTGGCCTCTCCTGCCATGGCCTCTGATACCCCTGTCTGCCCTCAGCCCTGCTCCCACTGCTGCCACTCCCACCTGCTGATAGCACTGGTCCTGCTTGCACCCGCTGACGGTGCCAAACAATCAGGACCAGGACTGGGAGCCGGCAGCAGATGTTGAGTGGGCTGTCACCTATAGCATGGGTGAGAGGTGTCTACTGGCCCCGATCACTCTTTGAGAGCAGGGGGAGGTGGAGAAGCCCTGAGGGGTGAGCGGGGCTGACAGCCACTGCTCGCATCCACTGATGGCACTGAGCAATTGGATCCAGCGACGGGCACTAGAAGTGGGTGCAAGCACCAGGTGGGCCTGCAGTATGTGGGAGCAAAGAATTTTCAGTAACCATCAGAGGCTCATCCCAATGACAGCAACTGGGACCCCGCCTTAGTCTGGTGCCCCTGCTCACCTGCTCCACCATTCCACCACAGCCAATGCCCACCATGTTCCACACTCTACTGTCTGCTGCCAATGCTACCATGTTCCGTGTGCATCCCCCGGTGGTCAGCACACATCATAGCGATCTGTTTTTCAGTTGTTCCACTGTCCGTCTATTTACATTTTAGCCTTTTATTATATAAGGTTAAGTTTCAATGTTTTGAAAATTGGTGCTTTTTCTGATAATGATGTGTCCTTAAACTTTTGGATATTCAGGTATCTAATCTATTGTCCTGTCACTATAATATATGAACCTAGTCTGCATTATTTATAAGTATATTATTAAAAAATATGTATTTTTTGCTATATTTTTTATTTTAATTACTAGAACCATTTAGGGTTTAATCTCTATTAACAGCTCACCTCTATTGATGTTAGGCTCAGATATTAGAGATTAGGCTAATTTATTTTTCTGAAACAACATTTTGAAATCTCCATTTTATTGACCAACATGTCTGCTGAGCTTTGGTATCTAATTTATTAGCTTACTTCATATGAGCACAAATACTTACCACTACTTCTTGTTCTTTGTGGAATTCCTACTTTATACAGGATTTATTTCCTACTTACACAGATAGAAACAAGTGTGTTTGTGTGTATGTGTGTGCATTACCACACAAAGTAATACTCTCTACTGCAAAAATATTTTAACATATACATTTCTTTTATATAATAACTATTCTTTGCAACTTAATGTTAACCTGTTTTTTACTTAGGGTGTTATTAATTCATGGTTTTTTACAGATGCAAATCCCCTTAAATCATTCTTTTACTGCCCCTTATATCTTTGAAAGCATTTTTGCTTTTTGACAACAGAATATTCCAGACATATCAGGATTTTGCTCCTGCCTTAAAACACAAAATCAAAAACATCTAATGAGAACTAATCCTTTTTATGTAGAGGACAAAATTGGAGAACAAACAAAATATAGCCACTAAGGGTACATTATAGAAATGATCATGAAAAAAAGACATGAAATACTTTTGGACTTCTTTTATGTGGAAGTGTCAACACTAAAAAAATTTATGTGCTTTAAAAGTGTGACTTCAAGCTATTTTTTCCAATTCACTACATTATGTTTTTGTACCTTTTGTCTATAATATGCTATTTCATCAAATACAAGGATTTTCTCCTACAATTGAACAACTCTTAATAGTTCAATAAAGAAACTGTCAAGAGAAAATAAAAAAAAATTAGATTCCACATTGCTTATACATCCAAAGAATTTTATATATAACAAAGTAAGAGTTAGAAGAGTTTTTTAAACAAAAATATATTTCATAAGTGAAGAGAATAAAGAAATAAAATGTGATTCATAATTTTGGAAAATAGGGTTACTGTAATAGTTGGAAATCCATTACAATGGTTCTAGATAGAGAATTTCCACTCATACTTTCTTCTTTGAAAAATATAGAGATTAGAGGTTGAAAGATTAATAAAAAAGAAAAACAAATATTTTATTAAATAATTCAGCCAATTTTTTTAAAAAAAATCCAGAGATAACGGTGTTTGATAAATGATTTCTACTTTAAGGGAATTTCTACTTACTAACATCACAGAAATATTATAAAATTCTCTGTGTGCTGAAACCAATTCCATAAATGTCTCAACTATGTACTACTTTCATTATATTTTCTTAAACATAATATAATTTTATTCAGGGAATATGGTGATAGTGGCAACTTAGTCTTTGAATCCCTAAATTCCATCAAATAAAGCAGACAGGCAGTTAGAAAGGCAAACACAGATTATCAACACTTCCAACACACTTAGGTGATAAAGTATCTTCATGCATCCAATAACATGGGAAGAGGTGGTCAAAACTTTCAATAAGTACAAGACATGCACAGCATCTGCTCCAGAGGAACATAAAGAAGCAACTAGATATCTTATAGTCCTAAAAATCCTAATATATTCCACAGGAACTCGCTGGAAACTTCAGAGAGCCAATGTGAGAACACTAGCTAAATTTGGGTGGGGTTTGCTTATTATCATAGTGTCAGTTTGTGAGGGCCCTTGCTGTAAATCCTGAAGAGACAGCAACAGTATGTGCCACATGAAATATCAAAACTAAGGAACTTATAAAGGAAAAGCCCAAAAATGAGGGTAAAATTCTAAGAATAAAATTGAGAAACATAAGGAAACCAAAAAAAAAAAAAAAAAAAAAAAAAAAAAAAAAAAAAAAAAAAAAAAAAAAAAAAAAAAAAAAAAAAAAAAAAAAAAAAAAAAAAAAAAAAAAAAAAAAAAAAAAAAAAAAAAAAAAAAAAAAAAAAAAAAAAAAAAAAAAAAAAAAAAAAAAAAAAAAAAAAAAAAAAAAGGAAAAGGGAAGACCCATATAATTGCTGGATATGAAATGAGACTACGGAAAATAAAAAAAACAGTATGGTTTAGCACTACACAAAGCAGTAGAAGAATTTAGCTTTAGAGCATAAAGTTAGAAAAGTTATCTCAAACAGCTCTTTCTAAAAGTTAAAGAAAATTAATATAAAAATAAGCAACAGAATATCACAAGAGATTAAAAATGGCAGTGTAATAAGTGGAAGCTACAACAACATGCTCACAGGACCAAACTGGAATTACAACTAAAATACAAAGAAATTATCCTGAATGATGAACTGAAGACTAGCTAAAGAGATCCCTGATAACCAAGGTCAGAAAGTAGAGAACACCTACAGATGGTGGAGACATGGAGGAGCTGGCTGGGCTCCCACAGACAGCAACTGAAATTTTGGAGAGATATCTCAGTTGTGGGGTCTAACATTGATAACTATGGGGTCTACTCCCCAGAAGAGATACCAGAATGGAGAAAGGTGCTCACATAACATCTGGCTGTGAAAAGCAGCAGGTTGGTGTATGCCAGGAAGAGACAGCTGGAAATGCAGCCATACTCTTAAAGGATCACCACACAAAATTTCAAGTGCAGCCATTCAATTTGAGATCCAGCAGAGGGAGGGCAGAGTGAACTGTAGCTGTGTAATCATAAGCCAGGATTAGAGCTTCTCAGGTTAGAGATCAGAAGGTAGGCACTCTAGTTTTCTGTGCTAAATCACTCCCTCACACTATAGAGGTCGTCTTTCTCAGGCAAATCATTGCTATCAAGGTGGTTCATGCCTGGGAGAAAGACAGTTGACCCACCCTAGGGCTCTTCCTCCTCCTCTTCCATCTTCTCCTCCTCTTCCTCCTTGTCAAGTATTACTTTTTAAAATATTTTGTTTATTAAACCTCATCTGAGGATATTTTCCCATTGATTGTTAGGGAGAGTGGAAGAGAGAGGGACAGAGAGAGAGAAACATTGATGTGGAAGAAACACATCCTTTGGAGGTAAAAGCATTTTTAAAAAGACAACAATAGTGTTAACACAAGAAACATTCAAACCTGTAAATAATTTATGAATTTATTTGAGCCAAACTGTCAACAATTGCCAGGAAGCAGAATCTCAATGTATTGAGATAATGCTCCAGAGAATTGTGGTTTTTCACTTAGTTTTATAAATTATCATTGAAGGAGGAAAATTGTAGGAAAAAATGACAGAGAAGAGAAATTGGGGGAGGAGAGAGGAGAAACTATCAAGGAACTGAAAAGAGTTTACAGAAAACACCTCTCTGTTCAATTAGAGAGTTTTCATTAGAGACAGAACATTTTTAACCTAATTACATTTACGGGAATCTAACTTATTTTTAAATACTCTTAAAAAGACACAGTAAATATTATAAAGAATGTCAAACTTCCAACAGGGAAATTGCAGTTAAAATTTGTCAGGAATCTGAAATGAACATATTCTGACTAAGTAGGCTATGATTAATAGATTTCATCTTAGAACTAATATATTTTAGCAACACATATGGAATTTGATAGTTTTCAGTTATCTTTGTAAATTCATTCATGTGATATTTCTTCTTCATTTATTATTGAAGATTATTACTATCCATGATTTATTTATGACTTTAAATTTGATTTTTTATTATCTAAAATATTCAGTCTGTTTTTTCATATTCCTTCATATTTAATTTATTCATTTCTATACTGTTTTCAGACTTCCCAAGTATTGCTAAACTAAATAACTAGCATGGGTATTTTTTCTCACAAATGGAACACAATAACAAGTAAGGTAATATTTCTTAAAACTCGTAAGAATCTATACTGTAACCATCTCCTACAATATCTATTCAAACATCCCTTTCAAAGCCTCTGCTTTTACCATCCCCACTGAGTAGGTAATAAGCCATGGTGCTGCTGCTCTCAGTATAGATGGAATAGAACAGATGCGTTCTCTGGGTTTTCTTTTAGTCTTATATAATATAGACTAGGTGCTAGAGAAGACAGAAACTTGCAAACACCAACAAAAGCCTTTCTCTAGCCAAAGGATCAGGAAAAGACCAGCACAGGAAAACAGATTATTTTCACATAGTAATAATCTTTCTCCAACCAAATACCACAAAATAAACTGTGGCCCATTCAGCAAATGCTATAGAAATTTTAGACTTCTACCCTTACAAGGCTATACTGAAGTAACCAAAGGCCCCACATCAAAGTGGTATCACATAAAACTGAGAAAATTACCAGAACACTGATCTTTGCTGGATGATAATAAGCCACTCTACCTCAGTGTCAATAGAAACAACATATGAAACCTGTACTTATATCCCCACTTGGAAGGAACAAGGTGCCCTTTTTCTCCCCTGATGGAGTGGTATTAGATAAGATCTAGTAGCTCACCAATAGACCTAGTAGCTCACCATATAGAGGACATCTCTCCCCATGGTGTCAGTGAAGGTGACAATAATGAGGCACTGCTACTCCTTCTAGCCAAGAAGAAATCAGTGAAGGCCTAGAAGAGAACCAGTAATCTCACCACCACCCAGAAGTAACAAGGAACTATCGTCCTCAGATGTCAATATTAGCTGGCTGTGGAAATAACAAAGAGGGGCACCACCTTCCCTATAAAAGCAGAGTTAAACCCACTAAAACATAAGACTTAAGTAATATCCAGAATATCATAACAAAAATAAAAGCAGAATTAAACCCAATAAAAAAATAAGGCTTAAGTAATATCCAGAATATAATAACAAAATAGTCAATTTCAATTAAAAAATTATATGAAGAAACAGATCTCAAACTGAATAAAAAGATACAATCAAAAGATAACACTATTCAGATATCAGATGTTAGAATTTTCAGCCAAAGATTTTAAAGTAACTATCATTAAAAAGCTCCAAGAAGCAAATATAAACACACTTGAAACTAATAAAAACTAGAAAATGTCAGCAAAGAAGTAGAAATGTAAAAAACAAACAAAAAAAAAACAAAAGACTAAATGCAACTTTTATAATTGAAAACTACAATAATCAAAATTTAAAACTCAATGTGTGGGTTCAGTGGCAGAATGGAGGGAAAGAGGAAAGAATCAGTGAACTGAAATATAGAACAATAGAAATTACTAAAGCTGAAGAGAGAGGAATACACTAAAAAACAAATTAATGGGACCTAATGGGCATCCTATATAATAAAAGGCTAATATGCAAATTGACAAAATGGCAGAACAACTGATTGCTATGATATACACTAACCACTAGGGGGAAGACACTCAATGCAGGAGTTGCCCACTAGTGGTCAGTGCACTTCCACAAGGGGAGTGCCGCTCAGCCAGAAGCTGGGCTCACAACTGGTGAGCACAGCAGCAGTGACAGGAACCTCTCCCACCTTTGGAGCAGTGCTAAGGATGTCCAACTGCTTCAGTGAGTGGGTCTAAACCATCAATCAGACATCCCCCAAGGGATCCTGGACTGCAAGAGAGTGCAGGTCAGGCTGAGGCACCACCCCTGAGTGTATGAATTTTGTGCACCAGGCCACTAGTATAACTATAATGAAATATCTACCGTACATGTCATTGATATATGGAAAGAAGAGAAGAAGGAAAGTAAGGCTGAAAAAGTAGTCAAGAAAAAATAATATCTGAGCCCTGGCCAATAGTTCAGTTGGCTAGAACATCATCCTCATATGCCAAAGTTGTGAATTTCATCCTCTGTCAGGGCATATAAAAATAAAAATTAAAAAAAAAGAACAGTGCAAAATTTATCATAAAGTAATAATAATAATAATAATAATAATAATAGTAATAATAATAATAGCTGAAATTTATCAAATTTGACTAAAGATGTAAACCTACAGGTTGAAAAGGCCGAATTAATCTTAAACAGAATAAATCCAAAGATATCCACACCAAGACATATGACACAGGCTGAGTTTTGGACTGAGACAGATCTGGTTCAATCAGACCTCTGCCACTGTCTAATTTTGTGGTTTTAGATGAATTTCTCAATTTTTCTAAACTTTAGTTTACTCATCTCTAAAAGTGAGTATTCTAAACATTAGAGTTAAACACTCTTGTATAGCATACACTTAATAAATTTTAGTTGTTTATTTTTTTAAAAACCAAGCAGAGAGAAATAAAATCTTATCTATAAGAAAAAGGCAATTCAAATAAGTATATCTAAGCAGAGATTGTGAATAGAGAAGGCAAAGGCACAACACTTTTTAAGTGCTAAAAAAAAAAAACCATCAACCCACATTTTTATGTACACTAAAACTACCCTTCAGATATAAAAGAAAAACAAGACAGTCTCAGATGAAGAAAAACTAAGACAATTTGTTGCCAGAAGATCTACACTAAAAGAATAGCTAAAGGAAATGCTCTTAAAAGAATGGAAATCAATAAGGAAGAAATCTTGGGATATCAGGAATAAAGAAAGATCCTGGAAAGCAAAAATATGGGTAAATATGATAGACTTTTCCTTCTCTTGAGTTGTCTAAATTATGTTTTATTGTGGGAGTAAAAATCATAACACTATATTATGTGATTCTAAATATGTGTAGAAGAAATAGTTTAAATACTTCTATAAACTGAAGGAATAAAGGCATAGATGAAAATAATTAAAAATCTGTACTTCACTGGAACTGCTAGGTGAAGACACTAGTCAACCAAGTTATCCATAATAATAAAAGCATAATATGTTAATTAGACCAGACATCCTTCTGGATGTCCTTCCATCCTTCTGTATGAAAGCAGGACTGCAAGGGAAATTTGGGTGCTGGGTAGCAGAGGAAGTCGGTGCTGGAAGCTGTGGGAAGGAAAGCCTACTCTTGCATGAATTTTGTGCATTGGGCCTCTAGTGTATATATAAATTGTAATACATATAGCAAGTACTGAAAGAACTATTCAAAGTGATACACTCAAAAACATCACAAATAAACAAAAATGGAATTATTTTTAAAAATGGCCAATAACCCATAGAAAGGTAGGAAAAAAAAAGCTAGAAAACACACATGAAAAATAAATAAATAAATAAAATGGCAAATGTAAGCTTTTCTATAATAATAAAGCCCTTATATGCAAATCAGCCAAACAATAGAACAACTGGTGGAAAACTGGTTGCTATGCTGTGCACTGACAACCAGAGGGCAGATGCTCAATGCAGGAGTACTGGTCAGTGTACTTCCACAGGGGGGAGCACTGCACAACCAGAAGCCAGACTGATTGCTGGTGAATGCAGCAGCAGTGGCAGGAGCCTCTCCCACCTACACTGCAGGTGGGCAGTAAGGAGTGAGGGGACCTGGACTACAAGAGGGTTGTCTGACTGCTGGCTTAGGACATCCAACAGATGGACATCCCCCAAGGAGTCTTGGACTGTGAGAAAACACAGGAGGGGCTGAGGGACCCCCCATCTCCAGTGCACAGATTTCATGCGCTGGGCCTCCAGAATATACATATGTCAGTAAATACATTAAATGTAAATTGTTTACCTATAGCAATTAAAATACAGATACTGAAAAAGTGAATTTGAAAACGTGACCCAACTATATGGTATCTACAAAAAATTCCCCTCAAATGTATTGATATAAGTAGGTTAAAAGTAAAAGGATGCAAAAGTATATGTCACGCAAGTATAAAATAAATGAAAGCAGTAGTGCCTATATTTTTATCACATAAAATAGAGTTCATAGCAAAGAAAATGTCCAGATTGTGCAAGGAACATTATCTATAATAATAAAAGTGTAATATGCTAATTAGACCAGATGTCCTTCCAGATAAAACTGGGGCTAAGAGGGAAGCCCAGGTCCTAGGTGCCAGAGGGAAGCTGGTTTTGGCAGCTAGGGAAAGGAAAGCCTACTCTTGCACAAATTTCATGCATCAGGACTCTAGTATAATGATAAAAGGGTCAATAAACCAAGAAGTTATAGTAATCCTGCATGTGTTTGCACCAAACAACAGAGATGAAAAATATGTAAAATAAAATTGACAAAAGTTAAAAGAGAAATAAGTAAACTCACAATTGTAGGTGGATATTTCAACATCCCTTTCTTGACAATTGATAGAAAAATTAGAGAGGAAATCAACAAGGATATAGAAGATTTTAACTCTATCAGTCAAGATTATCTAATAGACCTTTGCTGAACACACAACCAAACTACAAA
Source organism: Lasiurus borealis (assembly GCA_004026805.1). NCBI lineage: Eukaryota > Metazoa > Chordata > Mammalia > Chiroptera > Vespertilionidae > Lasiurus > Lasiurus borealis. Next base: position 46,906 of record PVJN01007230.1, on the reverse strand, counting down.
ATACACACTATTTTCAAGCACCTGTGGAATGTATAATAAGTCAGAGCATATTCTGCCCTATAAAACAAATTTCAACCAATTTAAAATAATTAAAACTATATGGAATATGGTCTTTGATCCAGTGAAATCAAATTAAAAATAAATAACAGAAAAATAATAAGGATATCTCCTAACCTGAATACTTTAAATAATCCATGAATCAAAGAGGAAGTTTGATGGTATGTGAAAAAGATATACTGAACAGAGTTAAAAAGAAAATACAATACATAAATTTTCATTTTTCTTTTATTACTGTGGGTCGCAGTGAAAACTGTGCTGAAAAGCAAATTTATAGTATTGAAGGTATATGTTAGAAATGAGAAAAAATTTTGTCAATAATCAAAGCATTCACATAAGAACCTTGGATAAAAAAATAAACCCCAAGAAAGGAATGAAGAAGGTATGACACTGAGGGGACAGAGGGAAGCTAGGTAGTCAGGAATTGGGACCGTGAGGTGTGGGGAGAAAACAAAACCCAGAACCCATATAGCTGGAATTGCTAAGGCAACCCGGCTAAATGTGGAAAGAAAGGCATGCAGTAAGAGACAATCTTTAAAATGTATAGATTGTTTGCTAAGACAAGCAACTTGCAGATAATTAACCACAAGGCAGTGAAGCGTATAACCAATCCCAAGGATGTCACTAAGGCAGAATTCTTTGAAAAGACCAATCAGAAGCAAGTAGCAAAGCTGTATTCATTCTCCTACATTAAAAAAAAAAACCCTGCTTCCTCTTGCCCTCTCTTTCACCCCAGTGCACTGGGCACTCCTATGGCTGGCAGGAGATGCGATCCCCTACACCCACGTAGCTTCTGGCCATGTGTGACCCTACACATGGACTAATAGACTTTAACACCCAATGGTATCATGGAAAGGAAGCTCTGGACACTGTCCTGCTCCTGAAACCCCAGCTGGACCTTTTCCAGGGCTGGTTTCTCTCAGACTTGCTCGTGCTAACCATTTTTGTACACGGTTTCATTCTTCTATTTTGTGAGACAACAAACTTGGACTCAAACACCTCACATTTTGTTTTCAAAGCAAGAAAGGGCATAAATCAAGGAACATGAGCAGAAAAAAATAATAGAATAAAATCAATTAAAGAGCTGATTCTTTGGAAAGACTAAAAAAAGGCAAATCTCTATTAATATTTATTTTATTTTTTAATTTTATTTTCCCATCACCTTTTATCCCTTCTGTGTCCTCTTTCATTTCTAGAATTTTTTTAAAAAGGAAAGACACAAAAATTATCAACCTCAGAAATAAAACCCAAGATATCACTAGCCCTTGTAGACATCAAAAAATTGTATTATTACCATAAATAATTCTATATACATAAATTTGACAATTTAAATAAAACTAATTCTTTGAAAAACAAAAACTACCATAACTAAAAAAGTAGATAAGTTTATAGCCCTGCAACTATGTTGAATTTGTAATTTTAAAACCCCCAAAATAAATTTTCAGCCCTAAATAGTTTCAAAGTAGAATTCTACCAAACACTTAAAAGAATTACAATTAATATTATACAATCTATTCCATAAAATAGAAGAAAATACTTCCCAATTTATTTTATAAGTTTTGTATTACCCTGATACCCAAATCACACAAAAGCAGTACAAAAAATAAAAATAAAAGAAGACATATGTAGTACTTTCAACAATAAAATACTTTTAACAATAAAGATTTTTAAAAATTAATTTTAAAAAATGAAAACTACGAACAGGGAGTGACATCAGAGGAATGGCAGTGTAAAGGTAGATCTTTTCCTCTCCTGACATTTCAACTACTTAGTTATCTATAATTCAAAAGACAAGTCCCTGCTCAATATAGACACATGCTTGAGAGAACTGCACACTGAAACACCTAAAAGTGGGCAACCAGAAATAAACAGGGAAACAAGAAAGAAGGAGAGCACAGATGGCCCACATACATAGTCCTGCAAGCTGTAGCAGGCACTTCTTTGGGGGGCTGCGGGAAGGGCATGGAGCAGCCCAGAAGGGCAAGCTGCATGGCAAGAGCAGCAAATAGGATCTGAGTCAATCCCAGGATCTGTGAGATCAAAAGTGATCATAGAGCCCTTGCTGCTGCTTGTTGCCCTTGGAGTAGCCTCCTGTTGCCCTTGGAGTAGCCCCAGAACCAGATTATCTGTAAACCAAGAGTAGTTGTAGTAGAATTGCTGTTTCCCTCTGTGACTGATCCTCAGGAGGGGTGCTTAGGACAGAACTTTGCAGAGGTCAGGAGTCACAATTACAGTGAGGTCAAAACAAACCCCACTCCACAGCTATGAAGGCTCAAATCTAGGAGACTACAGTGTAAAAAATCTTGCAATTCAGTACCATTTATTGGAACATAGCAGAAAGACTCCTTCAGAGAAAAATGAAAAAAAAAAGGAGGGCAGCAAATACCATTAAGAACCACAGTAATAATGATGGACAGGAAGAAAATGAAAAATTCTAGAAAGCAGGCTGCAACACATGGAATGATGTGATAAATAAGAGATTTCAAGATTGTAGTTCTGAAAATTCTTGAGATGTGAGAAAATGCTGACAGGCAATTCAGTGCATTCAGAAAACAAATCAATGAACAAATAGGACTATTTCGCCAAGGAAATTAAACTTTAAAAAAAAATCAATCAGAAATACTGAAAATGAAGCAATTACGGAGAAGGGAGAAAGCCAGCAGTAGCAGGCACTTCCTTCATCCAGGAGAAACAACTGCCCTCCCTCCCCTGAAGGCCTGGTTGTCTCTAACTGCCCTCCCCTGCTGGCCTGATCTCTCACAACTGCCCTAGCCTGCCAGCCATCTTGGGGTGGCCATCTTGTGACCACATGGGGGTAGCCATCTTGTGTGAGGGCATGATGGTCAATTTGCATATCACCTCTTTATTATATATGCTATTTCTAACTCTCTCTTCCTCTCCCTTTCTTTTTGAAATCATTAAAAATTTAGAAAAAAAGAAAACACATGATCTTCACTTTGCCATTTTACAATATCCTTTGTTCAGTATTTTAACTTCCCTCATTTCTGGTTTGGTGGTAATAAACTACTTTAGCCTTTTTTTGTCTGCATAGCTCCTAATTTCACCTTCAATTTTGAATGATAGCCTTGCTGGATAAAGTAGTCATGGATGCAGTCCCTGTTTTTTTTTTTTTTTTTTTTTTTTTTTTTTTTTTTTTTTTTTTTTTTTTTTTTTTTTTTT
>PVJN01007230.1:0-43569 GCA_004026805.1 Lasiurus borealis | reverse complement strand
AGCTGATAGTCTAATGGGAGATCCATTGTAGGTAATTTTCTTTCATTTTCTTATAGCCTTTAGGATTCTTTCCTGGTCTTTAACATTTCCAAATTAAATATAATGTGCCTTAGTTTGGGTCTTTTGGGATTCATCTTATTTTGGAATTTTTGTGCTTCTTACATTTGTGTGACTTTTTTCTTCCCTAGGTCAGGAAATTTTTCTGTCATTATTTCTTCAAACAAGTTTTCTATTCCTTATTCAACTTCTTCTCCTTATGAAACCCTTATTATGTGGATAGTGCTTTCTTTCATGTCCCATAGCTCTCTTAAACTCTCCTGGTTCTTAATTTGTTTCTCAGTTCCTGCTCTGATATGGTGGTTTTTACTACCTTGTCTTTTAACTCACTTATTCAGTCCTCAGTTTCTTCTAGTCTACTGTTGTAATCTTCCATTATGTTCTTTATTTCAGCTTTATAATTCTTTAATTACTTTTGAGTCTTCTCTATGTTCATGTGTTTCTCATTCAGGTCCTTATAATTCTCATTGAGATGCTTTCAATTTTCAGTCAGATGTTTGAGCATTCTTATAACCATCACTTTGAAATATTTATCTTACAAATTACTTACCTTCATTTCATTTAGTTCCTTTTCTAGTGATCCTTCCTTTTCTTTTCTTTGAGTAATTTTTCTTTGTTTCCACATATTTTCTGTATATTTGTATTATTTTCTATGTATTAGATCAAACTACTATGCCATCCAACTTTTTGGAGGGTGGCCCTGTGTAGTTATTGTTTTTTGGGAGCCATTGGTCTCTCAGGTCTCCTGGGCTGGGTGTTCTAAGAAAGCTATTTGAGTTATTTGGGTTCTCCTGATATAGTTGGGTGCTGAATGTTATTGGTCTCTTTGTGACTGGAGTCTCCTCACAGGTTGTCTGATTATATGGCTCACTCCTAACTTCTTTATGTAAGCTATTGTGGATGCGCTGCTTGCTGGTCCAGTTGGTTTATTGATCCCTTGATCCATCCAATTGTGTCTATCTCCATAGACCTTGGATGCAAGCAGCAAGGGTCAATCTTCCTCTAAAGTAGGCTTGTTAGCTGCATGGGGCTCAGGGCTGGTTCAGAAAACATCTCCTAATTCCCTGGACTTTGCCTCTCCCTACCTTTGGCTGTCAGCCAGCTGTCAATCTTAATCAATCAAAAGTCTGTTTCTTACAGGTTTTTAGAAGGGGGAGATGCTTTTAGAGGATATGGTGGGTGTGTTTTCCTGCCCCACTTGATTGTTGATATACTGTTTGTAGTAAGGATATCCCCTCCAAAGTGCTGCCAGTGAGGTTGGGGCTCACTGGAATTTTTTCTGGTGTTGTTAAATATATATATATATATATATATATATATATATATATATATATATATATCCCAGATCTCTTGAAAGCTGCTGTAGGGCAAATTAATGTGATCACTTTCTCTTTCTGGCCTTGGGAAACCTGATTGAGGTATGAGAAGTTGAAACCCCGAGTAGTCCAATGGTCAGTTACTCCTCAATCTAGAGGCTTAGGTTGATCTCTGGGTTCTCTGTTCTGTTCCATTCATCTATATGTCTGTTTCTGTGTCAGTACTAGGCACGCTCAGTGTTGTTAATCATTTGTGAGATGTAAATAAAAGGTAAATTAAAAGTAAAGGTATTGAAAATAATCCTCCAAGCAAAGAACATTCACAAAAGCATGTGCAGTCACACTTATACCTGACAAAATAGATTTCAAGATAACAAGAGACAAAGATGGACATACTATAATGATAAATGGTACACTGCATCAAGAAAATATAATACTTCTTAATATATATCCAACCGAAATATATAAAACAACTACTCATAGAACTAAAGGGAGAAACATCAAAACACAATCATAGTTAGGACCTTACTACTCCATTGACAGCTTTAGAAAGATCAACCAAACAGAAAATCAATAAAGAAATATTGGCCTTAAATGAAACACTAGACAAATGGACATAATTGACATTTACAGAACCTTTCAACCCAGAATATCAGATTATACATTATTCTCCAGTGCACATAGCACAGTCTGAAGAATAGACCATATGTTGGGTCACAGAACAAGCATCAACAAATTCAAAAAGATTAAAATTATATCAAACATATTTTCTGAGCATGATGCCTTGAAAATAGAAATTAACTGCAAAAAGGAAATAAAGAAACCCATAATCCATGGAGATTAAACAACATACTACTAAAAAATGACTGCCTCAAAGAAGAAATAAAATATGAGATCAAAAGATATAGAGAGACAAATGAGAATGATAACACAACATATCAAAACCTGCGAGGTGCAACTAAAGCAGTAATAAGAGGGAAATTTATATCATTACAAGCTTATCTCAAGAAAAAAGAGAAATCTCAAGTAAATAATCTAACATCACATTTTAAAGAACTAGAAAAAGACGAATAAAAGCTTCCATATGTCTCATGGCCTTCTATAGTCTCTTTTTGAAAAAAAATATGTATTTAAGTCTTTTGCCCATTTTTAAAAATATATATTTTTTTATTGTTTAAGATATTACAAATAGTAGTACATGTGTCTCCTTTTCTTTTTTCCCTATTGACCTCCCCCTGGCCTTCCCCACCCTCCAGTACATGCCTTCACCTGCTCCCCCACCACCACCCAATGTCCTGTATCCATTGGCTTTGCTTACATACATGCATACAAGTCCTTCGATTGATCTCTTACAGGACCTCCCCCACAACTTCTCCTGCCTTCCCACAAGTCTGTTCATTGCTTCTTGGCCTCTGTATCTGTTTCTCCCCCCTCACCCTGATTCTTTTCTTTAAAAACATCTTGCCTTTGTAGGCTAGAAATAAACTTATAAGAACAAAAAATGTTTGAGTCCCAATTTCAATGTCCAATAATTATGAGTCCCAGTTTCAATATCAAACAGTTCCTTATGTGTACACGTCATCAATGGATTTGCCCATTTTTTATTGGATTGTTTATCTTCTTTTTGTTAAGCTGTATGAGTTTCCTATAAATTTTGAAGATGAAACCCTTATCAAAGGTAACATTGGCAAATATGTTCTCCCATAGAGTGGGCTTTCTTGTTGTTTTGTTGATGGCTTCTTTCACTGTGCAGAAGCTTTTAATTTTGATATATTCCCATTTGTTTATTTTCTCCTTAGTTTCTATTGCCCTAGGAACAGTAGTGGTAAAGATATTTCTAAGACATGTGTCTGATATTTTGCTCCCTATGGCTTCTTCTAGTATTTTTATGGTTTCCTGTCTTACATTTAAGTCCCTTATCCATTTTGAGTTTATTTTTGTGTATGGTGTAAGTTGGTGGTCTAGTTTCATTTTTTTGCATGGATCTGTCCAATTTTCACAACACTGTTTATCAAAGAGATTGCCTTGACTCTATTGTATGTTCTTGCCTCCTTTACCAAATATTAATTGAGCAGAATGTCTTGGGTTGATCTCTAGATTCTCTGTTCCATTAGTTTATATGTCTGTTCTTGTGACAGTACTAGGCATGCTCAAAGTCACTAGTCATCTGAGACATGCAAATCAAAAGGACAATCTCACACCTGCCAGAATGGCTATCATCAGCAAATGAACAAATGATAAGTGCTGGTGAGGATGTGGAAAAAAGGGAACCCTCTTGCACTGCTGGTGGGAATGTAGACTGGTGCAGACACTGTGGAGAACAGTATGGAGTTTCCTCAAAAAATTAAAAATGGAATTTCCATTTGACCCACTAATCCCACTTCTAGGAATATATCTGAAGAAAACATAAAACACCAATTAGAAAGTATATATGAAGCCCTATGTTCATAGCAGCACAATTTACAGTAGCTATGATTTGGAAACAGCCGAAATTCCCATCAGCAGATGAGTATATTAGAAAACTGTGGTACATCTACACAAGAGAATACTATGCTGCTGTTAAAAAGGAGGAATTCTTACCATTTGCAACAGCATGTATGGAACTGGAGAGAATTATGCTAAGCAAAATAAGCCAGTCAAAGAAAGATAAATATCACATGACCTCACTCATTTGTGGAATATAATGAAGAACATAAACAGATGTATAAAAATAGAAACAGAGTTATGGATCCATTGAACACACTGTCCAACCTAGTAGGAAAGATGGGAAATGAGAGAGTAAGAGATCAATGAAAGGACTTGTATGCATGCATATGAGCATAACAAGCGGACATAGAACAGTGGGAGGTAAGGGCATGTGCTGGAGGGTGGGGAAAGTTCGGGAGAGGTAAATAGGGGGAAAAGGAGACATGTGTAACACTTTAAAAGTAAAAAATATGATAAAAATGTATATTTATAAAATATTTAATCAAAATACATTTTAGTATTAAAAAAGAACAAAAGCAAGTCAGAGGAATAAAAGAAATAATAAAAATTAGACCAGAATTGAATAACATAGAGAACAAAATGACTAAAGCAATGGTCGGTGGAGGATGATGGCGGCGGGCAGGACAGAGGTGAGGGAGAGGAAGTGAGTGAGGGGACAAAAAGAGAGTGTATGGGGGTGTGTGGTGGCTGCGTGATTGAGTGAAGGGCAGTTAAATATTGTGGGAGCAGTGGGGGCGGGCAGTCCAGGCTCTCTCAGACGGACGGGGAGAGACTGCCCTCTCTCAGGTTTTACTCCCTGGACTGTGGCACTCGGGCGCGGAGCCCACGCCATCCTGAAGGAGAAATAGCCTTTCTTTGGGAGCTCACCAACACCACCAGCCAGACAGGCATTAGAGCTGCCCTGCGACCCAACAGCCACTCCAAGCAGAGTCCGGCCGACCCGTGGACCCAACATCCCCGTGGACCCTGCATACCTGCGGACCCAGGGACCTCCACCTCCAAAGTAGTGAGTGCAACCTCCCCCTCCCCAGCCACACAGAGGTCCCAGCTTGTGATCTCGAGGCACGCACCTTGTGCAGAGGGCCTTCGCACCAGTTTCCAGACACCCTAGTCCTTGTGTTTGCGCTTTGGTGTCCCCCCAGCTGTAGGTTCAGCTGTGGTTACACACTAGGTCCCCCTCTCCCCCTGCCCACAGAACTATGAGGTCAACGCATTCCCGTGCACATTCTCAGTGGGCCTTCGAGCCAGCTTGCTGACACCCTAATCCCTGTGTTTATGCGACTGGGCCGCTCTGTCTGTGGCGCCCTAGACCCTGTGTTTGTGTGTTCTGGTCGCCCTGTGTGTGGTGTACCCTATTATCTGGTTTGTGGAGCTCCCTAGTCACCGGTTTTTTCGGTGCACCCTCGAGTCTGCCACCCAAGGCGGGTTTTCAGCAGCACGTTTCTAGTGGTCCACCCCTTAAACAGTACCTGGGAGCCACTGGGAGCCCCATCAGGTGTGATTTTTTTAACTCTGGACACCACAACCACACCTCTCCTGGGTGTAGGCCCCTGAAACACATCACCCAGACAGACGGGTCCTTGTTGCCACTGTGTATCCCCGCTGGGCACGTGTGATCTCAATTAAGGGTGCAAAATAGCAAAAATAAGGACACTACCCTCCATGGCAGCCAACTTCTAGACACCACAGTTGTGCTGCTCAAGATTACAGATCTACATCAAGAGAACCCAAATAGCTCAAGTAGGAAACTACAATAGGTATATTAACAAATACAGGAGAAATGAGAAAATACATCAGTAGCACCACGCCCTGACTCCCCCCCTCCCCAAAGGAAAAAAAAAAAACTTGGGTAGTAAAACAATTAGATCTACAATTAAAACATTACAAGAAAACATGGGAAGACGTAAAAGCAATCCCCAAAAAAAGAAAGAGAGGAATCACCAAAAAGACAGTTAGATGAAATTGAAGTGACCAGTCTTTCAGAAAAAGAATTCAGAGTAATGGTTTTAAGGATGTTTAAACAGATGGAAGACAATTACACACAACTCAATGACAATATCACACAACTCAATCAGAACTCTAAGAGGCTGAATGAGAATGTCACCAACATGAAACAAAACCAAGAAGAGATGAAGAATGACATAGCTGCAATAAGGAACACAATGGAAGGCCTAAAGAGTAGACTAGAAGAGGCTGAGGACCACATCAGTGAATTAGAAGACAAGGTAGGGAAAAACACACAAACACAGCAACAACTAGAAAAAAGACTTAACAAATAAGAAGAGAGCCTAAGGGAGCTTTGGGACAACACAAAACAAAAAAACATACGTTTAATTGGGATACCAGAAGGAGTGGAAGAAAAGGAAGGAATAGAAAGCCTATTTGAAGAAATAATGACAGAAAATTTCCCTGATATTGGCAAAGAAAAAAAATATGAAAGTCCAAGAAGTACGCAGAGTCCCAAAGAAGCTGAACCAAAAAAAACTGACACCAAGACACAACATAATTAAATTGGCGAATACTAACGACAAAGTAAGAATCTTAAAGGCAGCCAGAGAGAGACAGAAAGTTACCTACAAGGGATATCCTATTAGAATAGCAACTGATTTCTCAACAGAAACACACGAGGCCAGAAGGGAATGGAATGAAATATATAAAGTGATGCAAAACAAGGGTCTGAACCCAAGAATAGTATACCTAGCAAGGCTATCATTCAAAATTGAAGGTGGAGTCAGGAGCATTGCAGACAAGAAAGGGCTAAGAGAGTTTATCACTACCAAGCCAATAATGCAAAAATGCTAAAGGGACTGCTGTAAAAAGAAGAAAGAGAAAGGAAAAAAAAAAAACCTAAAAAAACACTAAGGAAAATATGACAGCAAACATGAACTTGTCAATAATATCATTAAAAGTAAATGGGTTAAATGCACCAATCAAAAGACATAGGTAGCTGAATAGTTAAGAAAACAGGACCCATACATTTGCTGTCTACAAGAGACCCACCTCAGAGAAAAGGATTCACACAGACTGAGAGGGAAGGGATGGAAAAACATTTTCCAGGGAAATAGAAATGAGAAAAAAGCTGGGGAAGCAATACTTATCTCTGGTAAATTAGACCTCAAAGTAAAGGCTATAACAAGAGATAAGGAAGGCCACTACATAACACTAAAAGGAGCAATTCATCAAGAAGATATAGGAGAATCCAAGATGGCGGCATAGGTAAACACCTACACTGCTGCCTCGCACAACAATTTCAAAACTACAACTAAAAGACAGAATGGACATCATCCAGAACCACAGGAAAGCTGGCTGAGTGGAAGTTCTACAGCTAGAGGGAAGGAGAGGGGCTTACGGAGACCCAGAGGAGCTGCAAAAAGTTGAGGTACAGAGACGCGCGCATGGAAAGAGTGGGTGCCAGAATACCTGGCTGGTTTTCTCTGGCAGGAGGGAAACGGAGACTCTCAAAGGCATTGAACCCCTTATCTTACAATACTAAACCCCAGATCCAGCTGAAACTTGTACGGGGGGAGTTTGGACTGTAAAAAGAAAGAGGTGCATGGAAATTTAGGGGAATTACAAAAGATCAGAGGTCTGGTGGCATGCACAGCACTGCACAGAGGACAGATTGCTGATAGTGCCACTGGCTTTTGAAAGTGGTTGGGAGACAGACCCTCCCAACTGTGCCACTTCTGACTCCACTAAGCCCCTGTTTCAGGTGAAACCCTGGGGACCTAGACTCTTGTGGTCCTGGAGCGCAGGGAAGCCAGAAAGGCAGTGTTCTAGAGGCACTGCAGGCGCACTCGCACAAGGACCCCTCCAGCAAATACCCAGTCATATGAGACTCAGGGGCTGTGGAGGCGGGGCCGACTGGAAGGCAAGGCAGTTCCTTAAGCCCTGAGACTCCACCCATCCCAAGCTCAACAGAGAGGCTTCTTCCGTTTTGCAAGTCTGGTATCATAAGGCTGAATCCAACACAGAAGTTCTCCTGGCATAGTGAAAATGCCGAGACAAGGGAAGGGATCACAAACAAAAGAAATGGAAGAAAACAAACGACTGGATATAGAGTTCAAAACCACGCTTATAAGGTTTTTCAAGAATATGCCAGAAAAGTTGGATAAAGTTAGCGAGACCCAAGAGGAGATGAAAAAGAACTAACTAGAGACAATGACTGAAAAAAACAAATATTATACAGAGTCCTATCAGCAGACTAGAGGAAGGCAAGAATCAAGTCAACATTTTAAAATATAAAGAAGCAGAAAACACTCAACTGGAAAAGCAAAAAGAGAAAAGAATCCAAAAGTGTGAAGATAATGTAAAGAGCCTCTGGGACAGCTTCACGCGTATCAACATCAGAATTGTGGGAGTGCCAGAAGAAGAGAGAGCACAAGATATTGAAAACCTATTTAAAGAAATAATGACTGAAAACTTCCCACATCTGGTAAAAGAAATAGACTTACAATTCCAGGAAGCACACAGAACCCCATATAAAAGGAATCCAAAGAGGACTACACCAAGACACATCATATTTAAAATACCAAGAGCAAAAGACAAAGAGAGAATATTAAAAGCAGCAAGAGAAAAACAGTTCATTACCTACATGGGAGCACCCATATGACTCTCAGCTGATTTCTCAACAGAAACGATGCAGGCCAGATGGGAGTGGCAAGAAATATTCAATGTGGTGAATAGTAAGAATCTACAGCCAAGAATAATCTATCCAGCAAAGCTATCATTCAAAATTGAAGGGCAGATAAAGAGCTTCACAGAGAACAAAAAGCTAAAGGAGTTCATCAACTCCAAACCAGTATTATATGAAATGCTGAAAGGTACTCTTTTAGAAGAGGAAGAAGAAAAATGTAAAAGCCAAAAAATTATGAACAACAAATACATATCTATCAACAAGTGAATCTAAAAATTAAGTGAATTAAAAAATTGATGAACAGAATAAACTGGTGAATATAATAGAATCAGGAGCACAGAAAGGGAATGGGCTGATAATTCTCAGGAGGAAAGGGGAGCGGAGTGTACAGGGAGAGACTGGACAAAAATCATACACCTATGGATGAAGTCCATGGGAGGGAGGGAAGTGTAGAGGGAAGGGTGGGAGCTGGGTGGCGGGGTGCTATGGAGGGGGAAAAAGAGAAACAAATGTAATAATCTGAATAATAAAGATTTAATTTAAAAAATATATAATTCTGGTAAACGTATATGCACCTAATACAGGAGCCCCTAGAATTGTTTGGTGAAAGAGCATGGCTATCTGCCATTTATTAGCTATGTGACATTGAGAAAATTGTCCACCCTCTTGTCTTCTGTTTCCCATATATAAAATCTGGTGATTGGACCAGAGGACTGGCAGAAGGACTTCAAATCACATGCCAATACTGATTAACTAACTGATAATGACTCCTAAAACTCTTTGTGGCATAGAACTTAGGGTTGTACTTACGATATGACCCTTTAGTAATCTCTGCTTTATAGATTATATAGGGCAATAGGTATGGGAATGGGGCCATCCATGTCATAGATTTGTCCTTGAAATACTGATGAATAATACATAGTGATAGTTTTATTCATCATTTTTGTTGGTCTCTTAAAAAGTGGTTTTTACTTTTTAAAGCAAATAGATTTAGTAATAAATTATACTCTGTGTGGATCTTTAGTCTCAAATAATAAGGAAGAACCCCCTCGGTCCATTAATGAAGAATTTGCTGAAAGAACCCATCTTCCTGCTCTCCAGCCTTATGATGATTCCTGGATTTCAATCATTCCAAAGTTTTATTTGTGTTTTTTTCCAGATTAAAAAAAAAAATTGGGGGTGGGAGGAACACACCTACCAACCAACATGCCTCATAAATATTGACACACAAATTCTCACCAAACATTTACAAATAGAGCTCAGCACTAAAAGAAAAATACATCATGACCAAGTGAGGTTTATTCCAGGAATGCAAAGATGGCTTAAAATTGGAAAAAAAAATAGCAATAAAGAACTTCCTCAACTTCATAAAGAACCTTTATAGAAAACTTATGGTTAACATTATACTTTATAGTGAAAGACAGGAATAAGGCAAAGATTTTCACTTTCACCATTCTAATTAAATACAGTGCTGAAAGTTCTACCTGGTGCAATAAGGCAAGAAATGGAAACAAAAGGCATATGAGTTGGAAAGGAAAAAATAAAACTGTCCCTATTGGGAAATTAGTATCTACTTAGTAACTCTTAATAAATCTTTCCAAAATACTTCTAGATGTAAGAATTGAGTTTAGCAAGGTCACAAGATACAAGGGTAGATGCAAAAATCAATTATATTTCTATAAGCAAACAAAGAATTCAACAACACCGACATTTAAATGCAGTCTTATTTACAATTGAGCAAAAAGGGCCATAAAATAGTTATAAATCTAACAATACATGTATAGGACTTACATGCTGAAGAGGCAAAAAACATGATGAAAGAAAGATCTAAATAACTGGATCAATAAATCATGTTCATGGATTAGAGGATTCTACATATTCAGGACATCAATTCTCTCTAAATGATACACAAATTAAGTTATTTAATGCAATTCTTATCCAAATATCAGCAAAAATTTCAAGACAAAATTAGAAATTATATATGGAAATGCATGGGATCTAGAATAGCTATAAATTTTTGGGAAAAGATTAAATTGAAAGAAACCAAATTTTCTCAATTTAGAGAATTATTATACACTGAGTGGCCAGATTATTATGACCACCCCATCAGTACTTCCTTTGGCCACCTTTTACCTTCAATACTGTGGCAATTCTTCTTGGCATTGACTCCACAAGATGTTGAAAGGTGATGCAAGGAATCTGACACCATGACTGATGAATAACACTGTCCAGTTCTGTAAGATTTGATGGTTGTGGAACCCGCTGCCTGATAGCTCTTTTAACTTCATTCTACAAATTCTCAATTGGATTGAGACCTGGTGATTGTGAGGCCCACATAAACAAGGTAAAGTCTTCTTCATGTTCTTGGAACCACTCCTACACAATACGAGTACTGTAGCATGGTGCATTGTCTTGTTGGAAGAAGCCATCTCCATTGGGATATGCCATCAACGTGATAAGATCAACTTGATCAGCAATAATACTTAGGTATGTTGTGCTATAAAGATGTTTTTCCACATGAATTAAAGGGCCCAAATCATGCTAGAAAAATATGCCCCAAACCATAACACTGCCTGCCCCTCCAGCTTGAAGGGTTGTACTCATGCATGCAGAGTGTATGCTTTCATGCTGTATCTGCCAGATTCTCACTCTACCATCTGCATGATGCACCTGGAAACATGATTCATTGCACCACAAGACTCTTTACCAGTGCTTTACTATCCAATCCTTGTGTTCCTGTGTGAATTTGAGATGTTTTATCTTGGTAACAGCAGATAGCAAAGGTGTTCAAACAGGTCTTCAGCTTCCATATATCATACGATGCAGTATATGGCTAATTTGTCTACAAATGCCAGGTGGTCATAATAATCTGGCCACTCAATGTATATCTACAGTAATCATGACTGTGTGGTATTGAAACAGGGACAGGGACATAGATAATGGAATGGAATAAAAAACTTAGAAGTAGCCCCACACAAGTATGCCTGATTTATTTTTTTATAAAGGTGCAAAACAAGTTAATAGATGAAAGATAGCATTTCCAACAAATAATACTATAACGAATGGGCATTTATACATGCATATAATGAACATCTACCTAAGTCCCACATTGTACACAGAAATTACTCAAAATAAATCACAAATAAATATGCTATCTAATAAAAGAGTAGCATGCAAAGTAACCATCACTTCATGATAAAAATGGCCACACCCACAGAAATTAAGAAGGAAGTATGCAAATTGATGGGCCAAAATGGTGGTACCATCCAGAGCCATGGAGCCTGCCGAGATTGTGGAAAGGTTTGGTGTCCTGGGTCACCCCAACAACCCAACATGCAAAGCCTGACTGGAGAGCTGAGCAGGAGAGTCGAGGGAAGGTTTGGTGTCCTGGGTTGCCCCAGCGATCCAGGAGGCCAAGCCTGATGGGAGAGTTGAATGGGAAAGCAGAGAAAAGGCTTGGCATCCTTGGTCACCCCAGAGACTCAGTATGTCAAGCCAGACAAGAGAGCAGAGTGGGAGATTGGTGGGAAGGCTTGGCATCCTGGGTTGCTGGGGAGGGTAGTTGGGGGAACCAGGCATGCAGGAGAGGGCAGTTAGGGGCAATTGGGTCAATCAGTTAGCAGGTGGTGGTTAGGGGGTGATCAGGTTGGCAGGCAGAAGCAGTGAGGGGCAATCAGTCAGGCAGGCAGGCAAACAGTTGGGATCCAGCAGTCCTGGATTGTGAGAGGGATGTCTGACATCTCATGACAGGTCCCAGGTTGGAGAGGATGCAGACTGGGCTGAGAGACACATCCCCATTCCCCATTCCCCATGCACAAGTTTTATGCACAAGGCCTCTGGTAAAACTATTAAAGTTTTAGGAAAAAAACACATAGGAAAAAATCTTTGGGGTCTAGGGCAACATAAAGAGTTTTTGAACCTGACACAAAAATTACAATTTATGAAATGGAAAACTACAAAAGGGATGTGATCAAAGATAAAAATTTTGCCATGTGAAAGATCTTATTAAGAGGATGAAAAGATAGTCTATGTGACAATACAGTTTATCCTTGAACAACATGATCACTTGAGTGCCTGTGTAGTCAAAAATTCAAATGTAACTTAAGTGACCCCATCATATATATGTATTCCCAACTTCCATTTGGCTCTTGAAAAAATTGGCTTTGAACTGTGTATGTCAAATTGGGAGGGAAGGGGAAACACACTTATAAATGGACCCACACAGTTAAAACACACTTTGTTCAAGGTCAACTGTATTTGCAAGCTACAAAGTATTTAGAACTCTTAAAATTCAACAGTAAAAGAGTAAACAATTCGATCTGAAATTGGACAAAATATGAAAAAATATTTCACTGAAGAGTTTATACAAATGGCAAAAAGTCCCTGGAGAAGTTCAGTGTCATAGAATGATGTCACTACATACCTGTCAGAACAGGTATCCCTCTCACAATCCAGGACTGCTGACTCCCAACTGCTCACCTGCCTGCCTTCCTGATTTCCCCTTAACCACTCCCTTGGCAGCCTGATTGATGCCTAACTGCTCCCCTGAAGGCCTGTTTGCCCCTAACTGCTCTCCCCTGCAGGCCTGGACTCTCCTAACTTCCCTCCCCTTCAGGCCTCGTCACCCTTAACTGCCCTTCCCTGAAGGCCTAGTCCCTCCCAACTGCTCTCCCTAGCAGGCCCTGGTCCCTCCCAATTGCCCTCCCCTGCTGGCCATCTTGTGGTGGCCATCTTGTGTCCACATGAAGGGAGGATCTTTGACCACATGGGGGTAGCCATCTTGTGTATTGGAGTGATGTCAATCTGCATATTACTATTTTATTAAATAGGAGAGAGGCCTGGTGCATGGGTATGGGCCAGCTGGTTTGCCCTGAAGTGTGTCCTGGATTAGAGTGGGGTTCCCTTGGGTCATAGGTTGGCCTGAGTGAGGGGTCTGTGGTGGTTTTCAGGCCATACACACATTCTCAGTGACCCAAGCAGAGACCCTGGTATCTGAGACTTATTTCTCTTCTACAAATGAAACTTTGTAGGCTGGAGCGGAGCCAAGTCTCCTGCTCACTCTGTGGTGCCAGTCATTTCTGTTGGGATTTATTTATCTTCTATAATTGAAACTTTGTCGCCTTAAGTGGAGGCCAAGACAGGCCAGGGCTGAAAAAGCTTGGCTTCCTCCATCACCAGGGAAACCCAAGCCTCCCTCCTACTTGCTCCATGCCCATAGCCATCTTGGTTGGGGTTAATTTCCATACTCACTCCTGATTGGCTGGAGGGCATGGTTGGTGGGCATGGCTGGTGAGTGTAAAGAAATGGTGGCTAATTTGCATATTACTCTTTTATTAGATAGGACTAGAGGCCTGGTGCACAAAACTCATGCACAGGTGAGAGTGTCCCTCAGCCCAGCCTGCACCCTCTCCAATCTAGGATCCCTCAAGGGAGGTCTGACTGCCTGGTGGGATCAGGCCTAAATAGGCAGACAGACATCCCTCTCACAATGCAGGACTGCTGGCTCCCAACTGCTCACCTGTCTCTGCCTGATTGCCCCTAACCGCTTCTGCTTGCCAGCCTGATCACCCCCTAACCACTCCCATGCCAGGATGATCAACTCCTAACTGCTCCCTGGCTGGCCCAATTGCCCCTAACTGCCCTTCCCTGCTGGCCTGGTCACCCGTAACTGCCCTCCCTTGCAGGCATTCCCTCCCCCCCTAATTTCTCCTCACAGGCTTGGTTCTCCCACAATTGCTCTCCCCTGCAGGCCTGGTCCCGCCCCCCAACTGTCCTCCCCTGCAGACCTGGGTCTCCCCCAACTACCCTCCTCTACTGGCCTGGTCACTCTTAACTACCCACAATCGCCCCTCCTCCCCATGTAGGCCATCTTGTGGTGGGCATCTTGTATCCATATGGGGGCAGCCATCTTTGACCACATGGGGGCAGCAATCTTGTGTCTTGGAGGGATGGTCAATTTGCATATTAGTATTTTATTAGATATAATTATCAGCATTGTTTGAAATTGTAAACATGCACCTGCCCAGATTGATGAAACTATATATCCTAAATAATAAAAAGCTAATATGCAAAATGCTCCCTTCCACTGGGAGTTAAACTAGGGAGAGGGGCCAGCCTCCCAACCACCCTGGCCCCTCTCCAGGCTGGCCCCTCCCCTAATTACTCCCTATTGGGAGAGGGACCTGATGGCTATCCATCCAAGGCCCCTCCTCCCAGCTGTCCAGACCTAATGGCCCCAATTCAGGTGGGCCAGCTGGACCCTACCTGTGCACAAATTCCGGGCTTCTAGTAACTATACACTAGTAAATGGCATTGAAATGAACTAATTTAGTGGGGAAAATCTCTTGGTTTTTCCAGTTGATGAACCATGCTGTTTTAATTCCATCTCACTTTTTCTCCTCAAAAGAGTCATGTTCAATACTTAGAAAAACAAAAGAATGTTTAAGAGAAACATGATTGCTTGTAGAACATCTCTTTTTCAAGCTGAATAGCATAAGTGGCAATCAATTTCTATTACTGGGTTGTGAGGACTATGGGTGAAACCTAATTCTCCTGCTCTTATGCTTATGCTCATTCTTATGCTCTGAATAGGACCCATAATTAAATGCAAAACAATGATTCAGACCTCTTATAAAGTAGAGGAATGATTCAATTTAAAAACAATCCTCTCAGAAGCAATTATTTCAGGTTTCTTGAAAATAGCAAATACTCTTTTCATCTCATAAAATTTCTTATAAAAACTAGCCACAACTGTTTGAGAAAACATATATATAGTGGTACCTCAAGATACGAGTTTAATTTGTTCCGTAACCTTGCTCATATATCAAGTTGCTCGTATCTCAAAGCAAATTTCCCCATTGAAATCAATTGAAATGCCGTTAATCCGTTCCAGCCCCCGAAATGCCACCCCCGTTGTTCTTGTTACGTGTTTTTGAATTAAAAAAAAATGTATTTATAAATGATAAATATTGTATAAAAACATAATAAAAGAGAATGTAAAGAATAAACTGGTTTTATAAAGTGTATTTACCTACTCGTTACACTCTTAATGCCACACTTTATCCCTAAACTTATTCTTTGAATAAGAAAAACGTATTTATAAATGACAAATATTGTATAAAAACATAGTAAAAGAGAATGTAAAGGAATAAACTGGTTTTATAAAGTGTATTTACCTACTCATTACAGTCTTAATGCTACACTTTATCCCTAAACTGAATGTAACTTAACTAATCTTCACTGAACTTAATTGCTACAGGTCTTTGCATTTTTGGCCGATTTAAAAAAAAACACAAAAACGTGTCCAATGAGGTTTGTCTCTTCCTCCCTTTCAGAATGTTTCTGAAATGGGTAAGGCAAGTTTCATTGAACAGCTCCGATGCACGACCAGTAGCAACTTTTTTGGGGTGTTTCTTTTCCACAAAGTGTGACACTCTCTCCCACATTCCTAAGATCTCCTTTATCTCACTTGTAGAGATCTCTTCCACCTCTGGCTCCTCTTCGAAACCAATTTCTTGGAGAACCCCTGCATGTTGCTGAGACTGCAACTCTTGTAACTCCTCCATAGTGAGTTACAGAGAGTGCTCCTCCTCGATGAGCTCATTCACGTCCCTCTCATGCACCTCCAGGCCCACTATCTCCTCCTCCATTGGCATCTGGGGTTCAAATCCTTCAAAGGTCCTTTCGGCTATGGCCTCAGGCCACAGCTTCTTCCATACAGAGGTCAAAGTCCTTGTTATAACACACAGCCAGGCCTGATCAATAATTTTGAGGCACATCACGATGTTAAAGTGGTTCTTCCAGAACTCTTGAAGGGTGAGGTTTGTGTTCTCCATCACCTCAAAGCAGCGCCAGAACAGGTGCTTGATGTACAGCTTTTTAAAATTAGAAATCACCTTCTGATCCATGGGCTTCAGGATAGGAGTGGTGTTGGGAGGTAGGTAGACAACCTTTATAAACTTGAACTCTTCGAGGAGTTCATCTTCGAGGTTTGGTGGGTGGGTGAGCAGGAGCATTGTTGAGGATGAGGAGGGCTTGCATGGTTAAGTTGTTTTCCTATAGATATTTCTTAACAGAAGGGCTGAAAACCAGGTTTACCCACTCCACAAAGAACTGCCTGGTGACCCATGCCTTCGGGTTTGCCCTCCACATAACTTGCAGTTTACCTTTTAAAATCTGATGTGACTTAAAGACTCTGGGGTTTTCCGGATGGTATATGAGCAGAGGCTTGATCTTACAGTCGCCACTCGCATTGGCGCACAGTGCAAGAGTTAGCCTATTCTTCATGGGTTTGTGGCCTGGCATCGCCTTCTCCTCTGCCGTTAGATAAGTCCTATTCGGCATCTTCTTCCAGAAAAGCCCTGTCTCGTCACAGTTGAAGACTTGCTGGGGGATATATCCTTTGGCTTCTATCAGTTCAGAAATAGTTTTGAGGCAATCCTCAGCTGCCTTCACATCCGAACTTGCTGCCTCACCATGCCTGATGATGGAGTGAATGCCGGACCTTTTCCTGAAGTTATCAAACCAGCCTTTACTGGCTTTACATGAGTCTTTCAATGCTTCGTCCATGGAAATGCGCAGGGTCTCCTCAAGCAAATCACCATAAATCGCTCGCGCCTTCTCGCATATGATGTCCTGTGTTAATGTATCTCCTTGAAACTGCTTCTCTGTCACCCACACCATCAGTAGATTCTCCATCTTTTCATCGAGAGAGCTACAGAGCTTAGAAATTATTGCAATGCCCTTAGCTGACGTTATACCCTTTATTGACTACTTCTGTTTAAGCACAGAGCATATTGTTGAAATACTACGCCCGTATTGCCTCGCCAAATCAACCACTCGCACACTTTGCTCATATTTTTCTATGATTTCACGCTTTAATTCAATAGACATCATCCTCTTCTAAGCACTGACCTTTCCACTCGCTTTCCTCAGACCCATGGTTATAAAAAAAATGTGATAAAATATGTAAATGCACAAAAGATGCTTCGACAACGAGGTAAACAAGCACACTGACTGAGGGGTGGGAAACTATGAGACACTCGAGTTGCAGTAAACTGGTGGGTTGTGTGCAGCCGGCCAATCCGCATGATTACTTGTATCTCAAATGTTGCTCGTATTTCAAAGCAAAAAATTGCTCGCTTGATGGCTTGTATCTCAAAAATCTCGTATGTTAGGGCACTCATATCTCGAGGTACCACTGTAGTGAGGAACAGTCATCAATTTATTTATCCATTTATTTATCTATTCAACACACTTGTGTTCACACTGTGTTATACATTGAGCTAGATTTATAAAGAATATACACAATTCTTAAAGACCCTCACAGGTATTGAGGAACTACATCCATGTGGGCCTGTGCACTTCATAGGTCATGATGTACATGAGTAGGGTACTCTAGGATGAGCAAAGGAAATCAGCAGAAACTACTCCTTTTAGAGTAAAACTAGTCAAGTTGTATTTCTGATTTTAGATGTAAATTAAATCACATTATGAAATTGAACAGGGAGCCTCAGAAAACCTAACTCAGCTTCTTGTGTGACAACTAAAAAGTATTCTGGAGCCATCAGAAAAGTGTCAGGAACTAGTTCTATGGAGAACAAAAATCTAAAACCAAAAAGCAGCATAATATTTTAGAAATTAGAGATCTTTTATTATGACACTAAAAAGTGCTTTTAAATAGGGACATAAAAAGTAAAAAGCAGCCCAGCCAGTGCGACTCAGTAGTTGAGTATGGACCTATGAACCAGGAGGTCAATGTTTGATTCTGGTCAGGGCATATGCCTGGGTTTCATGCTTGATCCCCATGAGAGTGTGTGCAGGAGGCAGCCAGTCAATGATTCTCTCATTATTGATGTTTCTATCTCTCTCCCTCTTTCTGTCACTGTGAAAAAAAAAAAAATATATATATATATATATATATAAAGTAAAATACATCATGCTCACACAATCCATGAGCACAAGGATGGCTTGTTATAACTCTGAGAGTATGAGATTTCTAGACTCCAGAAATTTTATCTTTAGGCAGCTTGGAAAATTTTTAACTCAGCCAATTACAAAGACATTATTCCTAACATTTTCTATGAATGGGTTAAGCTTCCAACTTGCTTCTGTTTCTATGGGATTTGGATTAAAATAGAAGACATTTTAATAAGATGAACAATGCTGAATGAGAGTATTGGATGAAGCACCATCCTTCCTTACCTCAATAAAGTGCTTTGTTATGAAAGCAGATCATTAACAACTATCATAATTATAATCTTAATTGTTTCATTTATTAAATGTCAACCATTTACCAGTTACTGTACTTTGTACTCTCCAGATGTCATCACATTTAACTCTCACAATAATCCCATAAAGTATTCACAGAAGAGCAAATTGAGGTTCAGAATGATTTGCCTAACCTAAGTTCACAACCAGACTAACATATTGCTCCTAACAAAGCCATACATTTTGTATGCTTAGAAAAATGGAGGAGATAGATGATGTTTGCTTCTGGGAACTGAGCCTGAGAGGTGGTGGTGAAAGAGTAGAAACTTTCATATTTATTTTACATATTTGGAGTTTATTTTATAAGAGGAGTGGATTGCTTTTATAATAAAAAAACTATTGAATTTCTTGATCTGATAAAACACCTACAGTATAAAAACATCATATATCAGATACAAGGGAAACAATAGACAGAACTGAATGGGTAAAATATTTTATTTTTTCTTTTAACAACAAAAGATAAAAAGCAAAGTAATTAGCAAAAATAGGTATAAATAGTGTCTTTGTATCATATGCATAAAGTTTTAATTGGAGAAGAATCCAAGATGTTGGCTGATGGAATGGCAGGCAGCAAGGTAATGTGTGAGTGAAAAAGCAAAAGGAGAGTGCTTGGACATTTGGGGAGTGTCTGTATTTGTGAGTGAATAATATTTATAGTCCATAGGACTTCTGAGGACTGGTGGACCAGACTCCCCTTGCTGGGCAGGCTCTACTATTGCTGAAATTGCTCCCAGTCTGGCTGGCTCTGCTTCAGAGACCACACCATCTCAAAGGGGAGAGTGGGAGTGATGAGAAGCCCAGTCTTACCTTCAACTGGGGACACCTCTAATACCTCACAGGACACTACAACTATAATGCCCAGGGACCAGCTGCATCAGCTGTGAGTGAGACTCCAGCTTCCCTGGCTTAGGGTGCCTAAAAATTTTGTCCAGGGTGAGACAAAATGGTGGCCGAATATGCAGATGGGTCCTATGCCTTCTCACAGAGCAGATGGAACAGCTGAATCAAATAACATGCACCCAGAACTGGCAAATTAAACACAGGTGCTGAGGCAATCCCTGGATGAAAAGTTTAGAGATCAACTAGAGAGCTCAGCCTTCTCAGATTGACCTTAGTGTTTGTTATTTGCATTTTTTGGACAGTCCTTGTTTGTTGATTGCATCTTTTTGGACTAGTTGTTAGATTTTTGGAGTTTTCTTCTCATTTACATATATTTCCACCTTCCTTTTTCTTCTCTTTCTTTTCTCTCTAAATATATATTTTTTCCTTTTCTCAATGTCATATTTGAACTCTTTTCTCTCTCCTAATTCTTTTTTCTCTGGTGGTCACCTTTATTTGCTTTTATTGGTATGGTGAATACATTTGTGTTTCTTGTCCTATGTGTTGTGTCTTGCTGTGTTGTAATTTGTGTCTTTAGGTCAATGCAGGAGAGAAAGAGCTACATAACCAGACATGCTGAGAGGAGCAAAATGGGAAGATAAAGAAAAAGCTGCCATACTAAAGAAAAGGAATCACTAGAAAAGGAAGTAAATGAAATGAAGGCAAAATAATTCAGAGCAATGGTCATAAGGATGAAAGACAAATTCAACAATATGTGTAAAAACCAAGAGGAAATGAAGAAGAACCAAGAAAAATGAAAAATGACCTTGCTGCAGTAAAGAACTGAATAGAAAGCATCAACCTTAAACTAGAAGAAGCAGAGGGCCACATCAGTGACCTACAAGACAAGGTAGGAAAAAATATCCAAGCAGAGCAGCAACTGGAAAAAAAAAATATCCAAGCAGAGCAGCAACTGGAAAGAGAGCCTAAGGGAACTTTGGAAAACATGAAACAGAACATAATAGGGATGCCAGAAGGAGAGGAAACTGAACAAAGAATAGAAAATCTGTTTGAAAAAATGACACAAAACTTCCCTGACATTGGGAAGAAGAAAAAACTCACATAAGTTCAAGAAGCTCACAGAGTCCCAAACAAGATGAACCCATAAAAATAAACACCAAAACACATTATAATTAAATTGGCAAACACCAATGACAAAGTAAGAATCTTAAAGGATGCCATAGAGAGACAGAAAGTTACCACAAGGGATCGCCCGTCAGAGTACTGTCTGATTTCTCAATAGAAACACATCTAGCCAGAGGAGAATGGAATGAAATATACAAAGTTATGTAAAGCAAAGATCTGAATCCAAGAATACTGCACCAGCAAGGCTATCAATAAAAATTGAGGGTAAAATCTGGAGCTTCACAGACAAAAATCAGGAGCTTCACAGACTAAGAAAGTTTATACCACCAAACCAGCAATGTAAGAAATGCTAATGGGTCTGCTGTGAAAAAAAGAAACAGGAAGGGAAGAAGGAACACAAGCATAAAGAATAGATATGGTGGCAAACAAGTACTTATCAATAATAACTTTAAATGTAAATGGGTTAAATGCCCCAATCAAAATATTTAGGGGAGCTGAGTGGATAAGAAAACATGACCCATATATCTGCTGTCTATAGGAGACCCACCTCAGATCTAAGGACTCAAACAGACTGATGGTGAGGAGATGAAAAAAGACTTTTCAGGTGAGTGGAAATTAAAAAAAAGCTGGGGTAGCAATATTTACATCTGACAAATTAGACCTCAAAGCAAAGACCATAACAAGAAATAAGGAAAGCCACTTCATAATATATAAGGGGGTGATTCACCAAGAAGATATAACTCTGGTAAACATATATGCACCTAATACATGAGCACCCAAATACATTAAAAAAGCTTCCAGAGGATATCAAGGGAAAGATTGATAACAATATCCCACTAACACCACTGGATAAATTCTCTAAACAAAAAATTAGCAAAGAAACATTGATTCTAAATAACTCACTGGACCAGATGGAATTAACTGACATCTTCAAGAACTTTTCACCCTAAAGCCACATATACATTCTTCTCAAGTGCACATAGGTCATTTTCAAAGATAGACCACATATTGGGACACAGGCTAAGTCTACTCAAATTCAAGAAGATAGAAATCATATCAAGCATCCTCTCCACCAAAATGGCATAAAATCAACTAAAATAAAAACAATTAAAAAATCAAATACCTGGAAGCTAAATAGCATGCTATTAAACAATGACTGGGTTGCCAAAGAGATTAAAAATATATATATAAAAAGTATCATGGCAACAAATGACAATGAAAACACAACAAACCAAACTCTATGGGAAACAGCAAAAGCAGTTTTGAGAGGAAAGTTCATAGCTCTAGAGGCCTATCTCAAAAAAAGCAAGAAAATATGGTAATGTATTATCTAACCCTACAATTCAAAGAGTTAGTAAGAGAGTAACAAGAAAAGACCAGTGAAGCAGGAGGAATGAAATAATAAAGATCAGAGTGGAAATAAAAGACACAGAGACAAAAAAAAAAAATACAAAAGATCAAGAAAAACAATAGCTGATTCTTTGAAAGGATTAACAAGATTGATCAACCTCTAGCCAGGCTCATCAAGAAGCAAAGAGAGAGGAAGCAAATAAACAAATTCAGAAATGAAAGAGATGAAGTAATAACTAATCTCACAGAAATACTAAAGATTATGAAAAAATATTATGAACAATTCTATTCCAACAAAATAGGACAACCTAGGTGAAATGAACATATTTATAGAAATATACAAGCTCCCAAAACTCAATTAGGAAGAAGAAAAAAAACAGAATATGGCAATAATTATCAAAGAAATTTAAGCAGTGATCAAAAATCTTCATGCAACCAAAGGCACTGGTATAGACAACTTTAAAAGGGAGTTCTACCAACATTAAAATAAGAACTGAAACCTATCCTCCTCAGGCTATTCCAAAAAATTCAAGAGGAAGGCACACTTTCAAGATCTTTCTATAAAGCGAGCCTACTTCCAAAGCCAGATAAACATAACACACACACACACACACACACACACACACACACACACACACACAGAAAACTACAGACCAATATCCTTGATGAACACAGATGCCAAAATCCTCAACAAAATTTTAGCAAATCAGATTCAGCATTACATTAGAAAGATTACATACCATAACCAAGTGGGATTTATTTCACGGATGCAAGGATGGTGGAATATTCTCAAATGAATAAATGTGATACATCACATAAACAAATTGAGAGGCAAATATCACATAATCATATCAAATGATGCAGAAAAAAAGCATTCAACACCATTTCTTGATAGAAACTCTCAACAAACTGGAAATAGAGAAATCATACCTCAACATAATAAAATCCATATATGACAAAGCTACAGCCAACATCATACTCAATGGGCAAAAACTAAACTCATTTCCTCTAAGAACAAGAACAAGACAGAGACGCCCACTTTCACCATTTCTGCTCGATATGGTACTGGAAGTGCTAGCCATAGTGATCAGACAAGAAAAAGAAATAAAGGCATCTGAATTGGAGAAGAAGTGAAACTGTCTTTACTCGCAGATGACATGATACTACACATAGAAAACCCCAAAGTCTCCATCAAAAAATCACTAGACCAAATAAATGAATTTGACAATGTTGCAGGATACAAAAGTAACACCCAGAAATCTATAGCCTTTTTATACACCAATAATGAACTCACAGAAAGAGAAGGAAAAAAACAATCCCATTTACCATTGCACCAATAAATAAATAAATAAATAAATAAATAAATAAATAAATAAGATACCTAGGAATAAACTTAACTAAGGACATAAAAGACCTGTACTCAGAAAAATACAGGACATTGAAAAAAGAGATAGTGGAAGACATAAACAAATGGAAAAACATACCATGTTCATGGATTTTTAGAATCAACATCATTAAAATGTCCATATTACCCAATGCAATCTATTGATTCAATGCACTCCCCATTAAAATACCAATGGCATATTTCAAAGATCTAGAACAAGCTCTTTAAAATTTCATATGGAATTAAAAAAGACCCAGAATAGCCACAGTAATCCTGACAAAGAACCAAGTTGGAAGGATCACAATACCAGATATCAAGCTGTATTACCAAGTCAAGGTTCTCAAAACTGACTGCTACTGGCACAAGAACAGATAGATAACCAATGGAATAGAACAGATAACCCAGAAGTTGACCCAAGCCATTATGCTCAATTAATATTTGACAAAGGAGGCAAGAGTGTATAATGGAGTCAAAACAGTCTCTTCAATAAATGATGCTGGGAAATTTGGTCAGATACATAGAAAAAAATAAACTAGATCATCAACTTATGCCTTACACAAAAACAAACTCAAAATTGCTAAAGGACTTAAGATGGGAAACCATAAAAATCTTACAAGACTCCATAGTCAGCAAAATAGCAGACGTATATTGTAATAGTATCTTTACTGACACAGCTCCTAGGGCAATGGAGAATAAGGAGAAAATAAACAAGTGGTACTACATAAAAATGTAAAGCTTCTGAACTGCAAAGGAAACCATAAACAAAACAAGAAAGCCCACTGTATGGGAGAACATATTTGCCAATGCTATTTCTGATAAGGATTTAATCTCCAAAATTTACAGAGAACACAAAAAAACTTAAAAGGAAGATAAATGATCCAATCAAAAAATGGGCAAAGGACCTAAATAGACACTTTTTGAAAGAGAATATTCAGAAAGCCAAGAAATATATGAAAACATGGTCAAAGTCACTCATCATCTGAGAGATGCAAATCAAAACAACAATGAGATACCATCTTATACCTGTCAGAATGGTTATGATCAACAAATCAAGAAATGATACATGCTGGTGAGGATGTGGAGAAAAAGGAACACCATGCATTGCTGTTTGGAATGCAGACTTGTGCAGCTACTGTGGAGAACAGTTTGGAGTTTCCTCAAAAAGTTAAAAGTACAACTCCCATTTGACCCAGTAATTCCACTTCTAGGATTATATCCTAAGAAACCAGAAACACCAATCAGAAAGGATATATGCAATCTTTTGTTCATAGAAGCACAATTTATAATAGTTAAGATTTGGAAACAACCTAACTGCACATGAGTAGATGAGAGAATTAAAAAACTGGTACATCTACAGCTTGGAATACTACACTGCTATAAAAAGAAGAAACATTTACAATTTGCAACAGCATGGATGGATCTGGAGATCATTATGCTAAGCAAAATAAGCCAGTCAGAGAAAAATAAATATCACATGATCTTACTCATGTGTGGGATATAATGATCAACATAATTTGATGAACAAGAATAGATTTAGAGACAAATGGCAGGGTATGGGAAGCTACCGCTTTCCAATACTATCATGAGAGTGCACCAGGGAACGCAGAAGGCCAATGGACCTTGATTATTAGCAGAGCTGATGCTAAGCATCAATTGTTTATGTTGAGATAGTGGTGGCTCAAAGCAATTTCCTGACCTGACAGCCTCCAAGTAATTGTTTACGGGACCTTACTAATATTTTCTGATCTTTACTGACCTTAGAGATGGTCTGTCTGCTACCTGTTTGCCATGATATACTGAGGTCAAGATGTATATCTAAAACTGAATAAAAAGTAGATAAGCCAAGGTTTCAGTGTGTCTCTTTAAGAAAGAGGCTCCACCTAGCCCCCACTGCATCTAGTATTTTCATTTGTGCATTGGCCTTTCCTTCAGATCCTGAACTCAGTTCTGGAGGTCATAGCAATTGGTGCCTCCAACAGGAGAAGATTTGCCTTACTGAAAAACGAAGTGGAGAAGGAAAAGGTGAAATTCACTGAAAAGGTGGGAAGTTTACCGTGCACAAAGCCCATTGCCAGCTTTGGAGTCTGACCATAAGTGGACAGGGATTTTTGTTGCTGTTATTGTTTTGTTTTGTTTAAGGAGGATGGTAGATATTGTTCTTGTTTAAATATATATATATTATTGATTTTGTTTTACAGAGAGGAAAGGAGAAGGACAGAGAGTTAGAAACATAGATGAGAGAGAAACATTGATCAGCTGTCTCCTGCACACTCCCTACTGGGGATGTGCCAATGACCAAGATACATGCCCTTGACCAGAATCGAATCTGTAACCTTTCAGTCTGCAAGCTGATGCTCTATCCACTAAGCCAAACTAGTTTTGGCAGGACAGGGATATTTTAATCAGTCAGGTTATAATGCAGCAGAACTTGAATAAAGGGGAAAAACATTATTGTAGACTTTTGGCTCACATGCTCAGAGATAAAGGAATTTAGGTGTTAGAAGACCTCTTATACTTTTTGCATATTATTATAGAACATACTTCTTAATTTCCTGATGAGGGTACATTAGATGTTGAATGTTGGGAAAGAGTAAGTAACAACTTGAAAATAGCTCATCGGCAGAGAAAAAACTTGCCTTCAAATTGTTTCTCCTTGTAGAGCATGGTATTTAATTTGCTAGAATCTTTTAGCAAGACAAAAGAGGATAAACCTACTCTTGTAACCTCTGCTCCTAAAGAGGAGCATAAAGGAGAAATAAGTGTGGCCTTCATGTTCCACTCCACCTCCACATCATGATCTTGAAATATTTAATTTGCTGCTAAGAGAATCACCTGTGCAAAGAGCTATCCAAGGAGGATTAAGGGACATGAGAGTGGAAGAGAAACTTACTTTTCCTATTATACAGGTAGCTAACCCACATTTCCCAAATCAAAAAATAAGACAGTCTGACAAATTTGACTTTAAAATGACAAAGGTCTTGCGTGAAAGTGTAGTCCAAAATGGTCCTACTGCTCCATTTACCAGATAAATTATAACTAACATTTATGAAGCATTTCTACCTCTTTTTGATTGTGCAGCCCTTGATGCAGAAGATTACTTGTTATGGAAGGGAGAATTTTTAGAGAGATGTCAAGAGCAGCCTCATCCTAATCAAGGGCAGAATGTTCAAATAACTTTTGAAATAAGGACAATACAGTGACTTCAGAATCAGCTTGAGTATGTGCACAAGCTTATGAGCAGATTAAACTTTGTGGAAGAAAAACCTGGTGGACTTTACCAGCAAAAAGGGATACTGAGGGAGCTTTTAGTATGAATGCAGAAACCTACAAAATCATTTTCTGTTTTTGTGGCTCGCCTCACTTGAGCAGTGAGACAACTAATACAATATGAAACAGCAGGAGACATTTTAATTCATCAATTAGCCAATGCTGACTGTAAGAAATGTCTGACTCCTCAAAAATGGTACTATTACAGAAATGATTCAAGCATGTGAGGATGTGGGATAAGACATTTTTCAAGCAAACTTAATAGCTGCCACTGTAATAATGGGAAGTAAAAAGTGTTTTAATTATGGAAGGCAGGACATTTCAAAAAAGAATGTAAGCAACTAAAAAAGACTCAAGGTGGAAATCATTAGGATAGTCAATGTAGATCTAAATTTCATAAAAATGGGCAGCCAGATCTAAATTTCATAGGGAATGGCCAGAGGCAGGGAGATATCCAGGGGTTTCCCCCCAGCCTTGTCTACAACAGGGGTTTACCCAAGGCCCACAATGGATTCCCTCATCCAAGCCACTCCAGGGATTGTAGGCCTAGATCTCAACAGCATAATAGTGGTCACTCTGACACTCAATATGGCTCAGTAAGCTGTCCCTACAGGAATTTGGGGCCTGTGACACCGGAAATGTTAGGATTTGTTTTAGAAAGAAATGAAAACTCTGAGAGGACTGTTTTGCCTGGAGTTATAGATTCAGACTATGAGGAAGAAATTAAGATAATAGTAGAATGCAAACATATTATTCAAATTATTCCAGGACAAAGAATTGCTCAGCTCCTAGTTCTACCTTGTATTCAGCAGGGTGAAGCTATAAATAAGAAAAAAGGAACACAAGGATTTGGAAGCTCAGATATCTATTGGGTACATGAAATTAGTAAAACCCACCCTATGATTAATTTAAGAATAGAGGGGAAACTGTTTAAAGTTTAGTAAACACTGGAGTGGATGTCAGTATTATTAGTAAAGAATTCTGGCTTCCAAGTTGGCCCATGGTAAAAGCTATGGCTCTATTACAGGGTTCTGAGTTCCTGATAATACCCAATGTAGTGCGGCAGTGTTAAAGTGGCAAGATAAGAAAGGACAAACAGGATGATTTAAGCCCTACATAGTCTCTGGAATTGCAGTCAACTTATGGGGCTGGGACATTTTAGAAGATTTACAAACTTGTATTATTACTATCAAGAGACAGCAGTTAATAACTCAGATGGGATAGCAACCTAGTCAAGGCTTAGGAAAAAATAATCATGGAAATAAAAAACTCATTCAATCTTAAAGAAACCCAGGAAGATGAAGATAAGGATATCAACCTTTTTTAGGAATGGTCACTGCTCAGTCTCCTCACCCCTATGCTGATCCTATATAATGCAAAGATGATAGACCTATATGGGTGGATCAGTGGCCATTAACCAAAGAAAAATTAGTCATATTCATGAATTAATACAGAAACAAGTAGATGCTAGCCACATACATCCTACCAATAATCTTTGGAATACTCCTACATTTACAATACCTAAGAAGGCGACAGGAAAGTGGCAATTATTGCATGATCGTAGAGCAGTTAACACTACTATGCATACCACAGGAGCTCTACCGCTTGGACTCCCAGTGCCTTCACAAATTCCTCTAGATTGGTCTCTTATAGTGGCAGATCTTAAAGATTATTTTTTCACCATTTCCTTGGTACTATGTCAAAGCATCACCACTCACCACCTCCACAAACTACACACTCAATGGGAATACTCACCAAGCACCAAATCTCCATAGAAGTAAATCCTGCTCTGTGGAGTAGGCCCCTGCACAGTTGATGGTTGCAATCAGTACTTGCAGTTGATCAGCTGGGGATAAATCCCTCCAAGTGACATTCCAATAGCAACCAAGGCTAAATAGGAGAGTGTGCACAGCCCACATGGGGTGGGAAGTGGGGTTACATCTGGAGTGTCTAACTCAGGTGAATGGGGAAGCTTTGCCACTGGACTCCAAAAGCCATTTAGTCTACCAAGCCTGGAAGATATAGCAGCTCTACCTAGTGCATAGAAACAGATACTGGGAGCTGCCAAAATGATGAGACCAAAAAACAAGTCCCAAATGAAAAATCAGAAAATAAAAACTCCAGAGAAAGAACTAAAATAAAATGGAAATAAGCTATCTACTAGGTGCAGTGTACAAAACACTGGATATAAGGATGCTCAATGAACTTAGTGAGAACCTCAGTAGCATAAAACAGACAAGTCGAAATGAAAGATACAATAACTGAAATGAAGAGTAATTTACAGGAAATCAACAGATGAGTAGTTAAAGCTGAGAATCAAATCAGCGACTTGGAAAGTAAGGAAGTAAAAAGCACTCAATCTAAACAACAACAACAACAATAACAACAACAACAACAAAACAATCCTTAAAAATAAGTATAGTATAGTGGAACAAATTCAGGCATACCAACATTCACATCATGGGGGTACCAGAAAGAGAAGAGAGAGTAAGAAATTGAAAACTTATTTTTAAAATAATGACACAAACTTTCTTAACTTGCTGAAGAAAATGCACATACCAGTCCAGGAAGCTTAGAGAGTTCCAAATAAGATGCATCTAAAGATGCCCACACCAAGACACATCAGATTATAATACAAAAGATTAAGGACAAAGAGAGAATCTTAAAAGCAGCAAGAGAAAAGTAGTTACCTACCTACAAGGAAGCTCCCATAAGACTGTCTGGTGATTTCTCAAAAGAAACTTTGCAGGTCAGGAGGGATTTGCAAGAAATATTTGAAAAGCAGGAACCTGCAACCAAGATTACTCTACCTACCAAGATTACTCTACCTACCAAGATTACTCTGTCCTTACTTAGAATCAAAGAATAGATAAAGAGCTTCCCAGACAAGGGAAAGCTAATGGACTTCATCACCACCAAACCAGTATTACATGAAATGTTAAAGGGTCATTAGAGGAAGAAGAAAAGAAAGAAGGAAGAGGAGGTGGATGAGGAAAAGGAAGAGGAGGTGGAAGGGTAGAAGGAATAGAAATAATATTAATAATAAAATGGTAATAAATACATATCTATCAACAATTGAATCTAAAAACTAAAATAAATAATCAGAACAGACAGAGACTAATACATACAGAGAGGAAGAAGAAAAGGAGGAAGGAAAAGTGGAAGGAGGAGAAGAGATAATATTAATAATAAAATGGTAATAAATATATATCTATCAACAATTGAATCTAGAAACTGAAATAATCAGAACATACAGAGATTCATACATACAGAGAACATTTTGATGGTTCCCAGATGGGAGGGGGGGTTGGAGAGATGTGTGAAAAGGTGAAGGGATTAAGAAATACAAATTGGCTGTTACAGAATAGTTCTGGGAATGTAAAGTGCAGCATAGGGACTATAGTTAATATTCTAACTATGTATGGTGTCTAAAGGATACTAGATTTATCAGAATGATCATATAATAAGTTATGTAATGTCTAAACATTGATGTTTAGAATATAGAGAGGAGCATAATATAATAATGCATGCTAACTATAATTGAAAAATAAAAATTATTTAAAAATGAAAAAAAGATATGAATATGTTTCATTCAAAAGTAATTGTTATTATTTTAAATGTAATACAGGTGCATAATCAATAGAATAACTCAGTATCAATGCAGGTAAGGATATTACAAAGAAATGTTTATGCCAGCTTAGAATTAGATAACTCCAGAGGATTTTTAGATATTTCTTATTTTGCATGTTCTTCTGGGATGAAAAACAAATGATAGGTGGTGAGCTACCAGACGAATAGACATCATCTCCAGAACCATACTCATGAAAGTATGTGATGTCTGAAAAAATACTTCTGTGACACACTGTTTTTAAAAACCAGGAACTGTGATCTGGACTCAGTGGTATGTCATTAAAATAAGTGTCATTGAAGGAAAAAGTAATAATCAAACTCCAGCAACCAAATTCAATTACAGCAAAAAAAAAAAAAACCACAAACAAACAATAAATAAACATACAAAAAAACAAACATGTCTATATTAAAGGATTTTGAACTGAATGATAGCATTAAAATGTTTCCATTAAGAAGGCATTATATGTGGAGGGAGATGGAATATTGTGAGTCATAGCACATTGACTGAACATCTACTGTGTATGGAGCTTCTGGCCTCACTCCCCAGTTCTCATCTGGGCTCCAAATAGATGGGATTTGGAGACGATAGAGAGGAGCATAAAAGGTTGAAAACTAAGGCATTATTCATAGAAAGAAGAGAATGGTGACAATTCAACAGTAATCTTTAAATGTGTTTTAATCAAGAGATCAAATATTTAGGGAAAAAGAAACCAAAGTACATTGTCAATAAATTCAAACCCAGTAATCAGTCTTACTGCATGTTTTCAGTCATAGTTCCATTACTGTGTTTCCAGGCAAAGCACTCATTTTGTGTTTAGAATAGTATGTACAGTCAGGATATAATCACTGTAACTTCTGATTACAATAATGAAAAAATATACCTAGAAAATAAAGCAAAAAATGTAAGAGAGAAAGAAATTATTGGAAGAATAAAGTTGTTTTATATTTTACAATCTTTCCTTATGTTCCTTGGTCACTAGGGTCAATAGCTAGTGGCTCTAAAAGTCACGAATCATGACTCTTCCCAAAATATATACTAACAAAACTTGGGTGAAGTTATACAATCATGAAAGATCAATATATTACATGACAGACTTCTGAATACCAAAAAGACTGACTAAAGACAGCAGTAAAATATTGTAGTTTTGCTATTTACCTTTAAGACTATAAGTATTTAATTTTCTGGCATCTCCCAAAAAATGAATTGGTGGCTTACAAAAATGGGTTAGGGTCTATAGGTAAGAAATAATTTTAAAGGTTTGTTTATGTGTCAAACATTCATATGCTATCAATGGGTAACAGAGATGGGAAAAGAAAGTTTCTGATTTATTCTTAGACTTGCTATAACAAAATAATAGAAATAGAGAATTGTAAGGTGATAGAGAATTAGTTCTTCTAAAAGTTGGATCAACAGATTGATTTTTCTGTGAAGAGACAGATAAATATTTTAGAATATGTAGGCCCAGTGATTTTTGTCACAACTATTTAACTCTGCCATTATAGCATGAAAGAAGCCATAAGTGAATGAGTACAGCTGTGTTCTAATAAAACTTTATTATAAAAAAGGACAGCAAGCAGTATTTAGTGTAAGGGTTAAATTTTGATGATCCTGCCGAAACTAGTTCAGCTCAGTGGAGAGAGCACAGGCTTGCAGACTGAAAGGTTCAATTCCAGTCAAGGGCATGTATCTTGGTTGCAGGCACATCCCTAGTGCAGGTCGTGCAGGAGACGGCTAATGGATGTCTCTCATCGATGTTTCTAACTCTCTATCCCTCTCCCTTCCTGTCTGTAAAAAATCAATAAAATATAATTAATTCATTCATTCATTTTGATGATCCTTGCTCTAGAGAGTATTACTAACATCACATTCATATTCAGTATAATACATCAATCTTTTGCTGAATCCAGCCAGGAGAAAACATCAGTGCCCTGCCTAAAACATGAGCACTCTTACCTCAGAAGAGACTGAGCTGTTCTTCAAGTCTCCTTATACTTAGAAAAATCAGGAGATTTCTCTTCTTGATGTTTCAACATACATTTTACCTGTTTTCATAAGCTTAGAAAGCATACTACCAAAACTTTAAATGAAATGAAAGATAAATCCTTGATGCAAAGTAGGATTGGCAGGGAAAGAAAATCCAGTCTATGTGACTGACTCAAACATGATTCATCCCAATGCGGCAAAAAGAAAGATGTCCAATTTTAAAATATGTAGTTAGGACAATTTTATCCCTTTGTCCATTCATAGACAAAATAGGACATCTTAAGAGTTAAAAACAAAAGCAGGTTCTATCTCCAACAAAACTAGTAGCCTGTTGCAACCTAAAACTATTATATCTGAGAAAGGGCTTCCAAATTCAGAAAAGGTCAAACAGTGGTGTGGCAAAATGCCAAGAGAGGATGCATGTGGCTGCAGATCTCAGACAAAGCTAGCAGCACCTATTTTTCTAAGAGATGGTAAACTATGAGAAGAAAGACAGAAACAATTTCCCCTCCCCCCTTTTTTTGTAACAAAAAGAATGAAATAGGCACTCTGATGACAGGAACTTTCCTAATCCCTTTGACATAGCGAAGTCAAGGCTAACTGAGAAATTAGAAAGCAGTCTGTCAGTGAGGCAGGGTGACTAAGGGAGAATGTTTACATTAATCGCTGTCATGCAGTATCAGCTTTTTCTGGCTAGGGATGAAGTAAATATCAAAGTCATACAAACACATATACAATGTATGATAAGGAACTTGACTGAACCAGATGTAAATAACACTAGACCTTTGGAGAAAAATCTATGAGAAAAAAAGGAAAGAATGAAAGAGAAAAACAAATAAACTAGCAGACCAAAAATATTTCCTGCTTCCCAAAATTTTCATGGAGAAGAGTAAAATTTTGACCAAACATATGATATGAATGTAAAAGACAACTGAAGCAAGATTCTATATAAAAAAAAATAGTTTAAAGCAGTGATTCTAAATCTCAAGCAATCAAGGAGGGTTACCAGGGACATCAGAAGGAGATATAGCAGGAATTAGCTCATGGAGAAGTGGGGGAAGAGGAACAGTAGCCACACAAATGTAGACCATATTGAAAAGAGAAAAGATACAGCTAAAAAAAAAAAATTAAGATACCTGGCAATAAACTTAACCAAGGACCTATACTCAGAAAATTTCAAAATGCTAAAAAAAAAAAAAAATAGAGGAAGCCATGAACAAATGGAAGAATATACCATGTTCATGGAATGGTAGAATCAACATCATTAAAATGTCCATACTACCCAAAGCAATCTATAAATTCAATGCAATTCCTATTAAAATACCATCGGCATAATTCAAAGACCTAGAACAAATTCTACAAAAATTCATCTGGAATTAAATAAGACCCTATTTAGCTTCAGCAATCTTGAGAAAGAACAATGTTGGAGGAATCACAATAGCAGATATCAAGCTATACTATAAAGCCACTATTCTCAAAACTGTCTGGTAATGGCACAAGAACAGATATATAGATCAGTGGAACAGAGTAGAAAACCCAGAAATCAACAATGCGATTATGTTCAATTAATATTTGACAAAGGAGGCAAGAGCATACAATGGATACAAGACAGTCTCTTCAATAAATGGTGTTAGGAAAACTGAAC
This sequence comes from Lasiurus borealis, assembly GCA_004026805.1. Lineage (NCBI taxonomy): Eukaryota > Metazoa > Chordata > Mammalia > Chiroptera > Vespertilionidae > Lasiurus > Lasiurus borealis. Next base: position 9,579 of record PVJN01007230.1, on the reverse strand, counting down.
AGATACATGCAAAGAAATCAAACTAGACCACCAACTTACACCATACACAAAAATAAACTAAAAATGGATAAAGGACTTAAATGGAAGATGGGAAACCATAAAAATCTTAAAAGTCATAGGCAGCAAAATAGCAGACATTTGTTGTAGCATTATCTTTACCTATATAGTACCTGAGGCAATGGAAACTAAAGAGAAAATAAACAAATGGGACTACATCAAAATAAAAAGCTACTGCATAGCAAAAGAAACCTTCAACAAAACAATAAGAAAACCCACTGCATGGGAGAACATATTTGCCAATGTTATCTCCAATAAAGGGTTTAATCTCCAACATTTACAGGAAACTTATACAACTTAACAATAGGAAGATAAGCAATCCAATAAAAAAAAATGGGCAAAGGACCTAAATAGACACTTTTCGAAAGAAAACATTTAGAAAGCCAAGAGACATATGAAAAATGATCAAAGTCACTAATCAACCTAGAGATACAAGTCAAAATGACAATGCAGTGCCATCTCACATCTGTCAGAATGGCTAGCATTAACAAATCAACAAACAAGTGCTGGAGAGGATGCGGAGAAAAAGGAGTCCTCATGCTCTGCTAGTGAAAATGCAGACTTGTGCAGCCACTGTGGAGAACAGTATGCATTTTCCTCAAAAAACTAAAAATGGAACTTCTATTTGACCCAATGATCTCACTTCTAGGAATATATACTAAGAAACTAGAAAGACTAATCAGAAAAGATACATTTGCCCCATGTTCATAACAGCACAATTTACCATAGCTAAGATTTAGTAACAGCCTAAGTGTCCCTCAGCAGATGAGTGGATTAAAAAACTGTGGTGCATCTACACAATGGAACACTATGCTGCAGTAAAAAAGAAGAAATTCTTACCATTTGCAACAGCATGAACGGAACTAGAAAGCATTATGTTAAGCGAAATAACCAGTCAAAGAAAGATAAATATCACATAATCTCACTCATTTATTGAATACTAGAGGCCCAGTACACAAAATTTGTACATGGGGTATATGTGTCTGTGTGTCCCACAGCCCAGCCTGTACCCTCTCCAATCCAGAACTGCTGATTTCCAACTGCTCACCTGCTTCCTGCCTGATTGCCCCTAACCCTTCTGCCTGCCAGCCTGATCACCCCCTAACTACTCCCTTGTCATCTGGATTAATGCTTAACAGGTTCCCTGCCAAACTGATTGCCCCTAACTTCCCTCCCCTGCTGGCCTGGTCACCCCAAACTGTCCTCCCCTGCTAGCCTGTTTGCCCCTAACTGCTCTTTCCTGCAGGCCTGGTCCCCCCAACTTCCCTGGTCGCCCCCCCACCCTGCAACTTTCCTACAGGCCTGATCACCCAAAACTGCCTTCCCCCACTGGCCACCTTGTGGCAGCCATCTTGCTTCCACATGGGGGCAGCCATCTTTAACTACATGGGGGGGCAGCTATGTTGTGTGTTGGAGTGATGGTCAATTTCCATACTACTTTTTTATCAGGATAATGAACAACATAAATTGATGAACAAAAACAGATCCAGAGACAAAGAAGCACCTATCAGACCATCAATCAGAGGCAAGGTAGAGGAAGGTGGGGGTAAGAGAGAGAGAGATCAACCAAAGGACTTGTATGCATGCATATAAGCATAACAATGGACACAGACACCTGGGGGATGAGGGAATGAGGAGGGCAGTGGGGAGGCAATGTGGGGATAAAGACACATATGTAATACCTTAATCAATAAAGAAAAAAAAATAAAAAAGAAGGTACTGCAACCTAATATATATATATATATATATATATATATATATATATATATGAAGAGACTGGTTAAATAAATTATAGATATGTATTAGAAATCTATTGTATATATATTTTTAATTTTATATACAGCTATAATTTTAAATATATACATTATATGTGAAATATCATCTATATATCACATGTATGCATGCAAATATGTAAGATAATACACTTAAATGTGCAAAGACAATATCTAGGAGGATATAAAATACAAGGATTATGATTTGGAGAGAGATCGTTTCTAAGTGGCTTATTTTTTACAATATGCTCTTATTTTATATGTAAAAAATAAAAGAAAAAACAATTTAAAACAGTATCGACTTTTATTTTTTATTTTAGATTCACAGAATCAAGTAATATTAAAATTGGAAGAGACTTAAAAGGAAATAAAAACAAATTCACTCCATTAATGTATCTCCTCTAAAAATTCCTGAATACAATTGTCCAATCTTTTCTTTGACCTCTCTATTCTGAGAACTCACATGTCCTGGAGCCTAACTGTTTGTGGTTCTGGCAGGAAGACCCCCTAGAACCAAGTCACCTAATACAGAGGAATGGCATCAAGAGCAATGATCAACACATGAGAATGAATGAAGTTTGAATGAATACCTGTACCAACTACTGTGGAACACCAAGGAACAATGGTACTTCTATGACCAAGGAGAAACTTTTCTTGAGAAGAGCAGGAAGAGGCCTCAAAACAGACACTGTGAGGCAACAAGAAACAAAAGCAGAATTAGACTAATTGGTTTCAATTCTTTCTCCACATAAGGTTAAAGATAGTACTGATCTCTTTGGTCCAAGACTACATATAATTCATTCATAAATTTGAAGGGATGTGGAGATAACAATGTGCTTCAAAGGCAATATATTTGACTGCATGATTTGAGGGAATACACTAGCTCAAATAACTTACAAATAAAATGTTGCTATCTTTTTTATTCCAAAATTGTGGAAGTTTTAATGGGTATAGTGGTATGTCACCTTATCTTGGAGAATTGGTTGAACATAATTTCAGATGGAAATTAAAGCAGAGAGTAATTTTATCTCAATCTATATTGTAGCTTCAGGAGAAACTGAATTGAAGTAATGTTCTTATTCTTTTCAGTAGTTTCTGGGACCCCATCTAAGATATTTTAAATAAGTCCTAAGGGTTTAACTGCCTGAAGCATCAATATTGGGTGGACAGAAGGAACAATAATTTGGATTTTAAAAGCGGCCTCATGATGATGGAAACTTAACTTTTCTGATATACTGTTCTATTCTTAAGGAAGTTAGCACTTCATATTGAGATTGAGTGAGCTATGTCTATTTAACCCATTGGGATACAGAGAAACCAATTTATGGTTTAACCTTTCTATTCTTTCAAAAGTCAAGACTTCCTTTCTCCTTCATGGCCACTCTACAAAGGAGGGGGAGCTCCAAAGTAGGTAAAGACCAAGGATACAATGAGGCCACATTGCTAAAAGATATACCCATTTTTGAAAGAATCAAAAAGGTTAAAAGTATATCCTCCGAGCCGTTAGGTGTTATTTTTTGCTTTTCAAATGTGTGTATTTCCACCCATATGCTACTTTTCTCATAGTGCTAGCTAGGTAAAATTGGCCCAAATGTTTTCTCTCTTTTGGAAAGTACCTCAACTATCAATCTCCTCAGCTCTCACTATCCCCACAATGTTAAGTGGGAACCAGAATAGGGCACAAAGGAGAGGTCCAAAAGGCTGCTAGGCATGGCTTTGATCAGACAAAGAGAACACTCATAATCCACATAGTCCAGACTATGCATTAGTTAAGAATAAGAAGTAAATTTGCCTGGATTATTCATTCAGCACATGCCACAGACACCTAACTGGGTGACTGGGCTCACAATTGGTACTAGAACAAAATTTTGGATCCTGCCTGAATATCTGCAAAATTTTATGAAGGTAGGTCATTCTGTGGGACTAGCAAAAATATTTTTCCCAAAATAGTTCTCTGTTTTTCTTATAAGAAAGTGATTTTCATCTTTCTTTGTAATGAGAATCTAAGTAATAACATATTCATTTCTCCAAAACTGAGGTTATGCCTGGTAGTAAATTAGATATTTCAGGAAACACACACTTTTAGGTCATGATTTACTGTAATGCTATCTATTTCCAGAGTAAAAATGTACCAAGTAGATTCTGAAATAAATGCCATGTCTCTTGAAGCACCTAAGTATGACTCAGGTGCCAGAGCCAATCTGACACATCAAAATAAATAAGCCAAGAGCTACTTTTCACTAATAGTGTAGATATATATCATATTACTAGCCTGGACCAAAATCTTTATTTGGGAAAGGAGTCTATTTTATACAGTCCCAATGAAGCAGTTAGTCACATTGTCCTGACCTATTCCCACAGGGATGAGCAGGTGGCAGGCCCAGACTGGCCAATTTGAATACATTTCCCTATCCATTGTGACTGGTTTAGAGATGGGCATGTGGCCCACATAGGTCCAATCAAGGGTCTTCCCTGCATGTGATAAAAGACTATCATAAGTTAATCCTGTTTTAAAAACTGCACTTATGGAAAATTGAAACACCAACAGCCAGCCATCTTTTACAGCTACATGAGAAAAGCTATCTGAAGAAGAGAATCAGGCAACCAAAAAGAAAGATTCCAAAGAGTCTAGTCTGCATCTTTTTAGCCACTAGATAGAGCCATACCTGAAATACCAGATCCATTCCTGGAATTGTCAATAACATGAGAATTTCCTTTGATGCTTCTTTGACTTGGATTTCTGTCATTTGCTAGTAATAATCCTGAATAATACAACTGCTAGGCCTAAAGCGAACAAGCTATATTTTTTGGCCATATTATTTATTTTTTGTTTCCTTTTTATTTTTTAATTACAATTTACATTCAATATTATTTTGTATTAATATTGGTATAAGCATAGTGTTAGATAATCATATACTTTACCCCAATATTTCCAGTAACCACTGGCACCATACATACTTATTATAATATTACTAGAAGCCTGATGCACAAAATTTGTGCAAGGGGCTCAGTCTTTGCAGCTGTGGCAGCTTGCTCAGCCCTCGTAGCCCCAGCTTTGTCTGGAAGGTGTCCAGTCTAATTAGCATATTATACTTTTATTACTATAGATTGACTATATTTCATATACTGTACTTTACATCCTCATGACTATTTTGTAACTACCAATCTTTACTTCTCAATTCCTTCACCTTTGTCACCCAGCACCCCAAACCCCCTCCCATCTGGCAACCATAAATCTGTTCTCTGTATCTATGAATTTGCTTTTGTTTTGTTTGTTCATTTATATTGGAGAACAAGCTATTTTAAAAAATCTTACCTTGAACCTAAAATATCCTGATCATGATTAGAATATAAGATCATCCCTGCCTCTCTTCTTTTAATTGTTTTAAATATTTTAAAATAATAATATTCTGTGTTTATAAATATAACACATACATGTTTCAGAAAATTTATAAAATCCAAAACATAAGAAAAAATGACCAAGGACTCCTTGGCCCAAATGATTGTTATAAACATTTTAATGCATTTTCTTTTAGTTTAGGGTTTTTTACTAGTAAATTGAAACATACACAATTAAAGATCTTTTTAACCTGCTTTTCTTAACAACTTGTCATTTCTCACATAATATAACACTCTTCAAGTATGCAATCCTTAAAACTTCATGGTATTTTATTTACTATATTTCCTTGAAATATTTTATTATCTTGGCTTCCAGGTTACCAAATTCTTTGCTTTTTCTTTATTCTCACCACACTACCCCACTCCTTTGCTGGTTCTTCCTCATCTTCCTTACCTGTAAATGTTAAGGTATCTACTGGACTTAGTCCTTGGATGCTACCTTTCCTTCTCAGATTCTTGGGAAACCTCACTCTATTTCATACCTTTCAATATACTGTCAATATCCTAATTTATATCTGCAGCCTGAACCTCTACATTTTTCTACAAACTTTTATATGCAATTCTCTTATAGACATAGTTATTCATTTGTTATAAGGCAACTCAAGTTTAACATGCCCAAAACTAAACTCACATTCATCCAAAACTTGCTCCTCCTGTAGCCCTCCCCACTTCAGTTAAGGGCAACACCATCTTTCCAGTTGCAGAAATCTAAAACCTCAGTCATTCTTGTAACCTTTCTCACATGCCACATCCTGTCTCTACTCATCAGCAAGTTCTATTGACTCTATTTTCAAAATATACATAGAATTTGACCATTTCTCACAAACCCATTGCCACTACCCTATTCTAAGCCATCAGTATCTCTCACTTGAAACTTAGGTCCTCTTTTCATACCATCCTCTACCTAACGCTCATATTCTGTTCTCAGTAAAACAGTCAGCATGATCTATTTAATATATATCAATGCATGGCATACTTCTATACAAATCATTTGACTTAAAGTAAATGCCAAATCCTTTCTGTGGTCTATGTAAGGCCATCCATAGTTTGGATTCCCCAATCTTACTTACGTTGCATCAGCCATACTGATTTCCTTGCTGTTTCTCAAATATCCCACTCATACCCCAACCTCAAGGCCTTTGCATATAGAGAAAACTCAGTCTTCTCTATTTAGAACATTATTTCCCCACCCCCATATATTTACATGAATCATCACTTCTCCTACCTCAAGCCATTGATCAAATACTACCTTCCCACAAAGCATTTCCTAACTAATCTTACAAATACACTCCCACCCCTATTCCCTTTCCATGCTTTATTGTTCTCAATAGCACTTATCACTTATGTATACTATCCTATCTAATAAAAAACTAATATGCAAATTGACCATAACTCCAAGACACAATATGGCCACCCTCATATGGTCAAAGATGGCTCCCTCATGTGGACACAAGATGGCCACCACAAGAGGGCAGTTGGGGGAAACCAGGACAGCAAGGGAGAGCAGTTGCGGGGGGGACCAGGCCTGCAGGGGAGAAAAGTTAGGGGTGACTGGGCCAGCAGGGGAGGGCAAGTTAAGGGTGACCAGGACAGCAGTGAAGGGCAGTTTGGGGCAATCGGTCCAGTTGGGAAGCAGTTAGGCATCAATCAGGCTGCCAGAGGAGTGGTTAGAGGGTGATTAGGCTGTCAGGCAGAAGTGGTTAGGGGCAATCAGGCAGAGGCAGGTGAGCGGTTGGGAGCCCACAGTCCTGGATTGTGAGAGGGATGTCCAAATGCCTGTTTAGACCCAATACCAGTGGGGTTAGGCCTAAACAGGAGGTTGGACATCCCTCAAGGGGTCCCAGTTTGGAGACAGTGCAGGATGGGCCGAGGGACACCCTCTATCCCCCTCCCCTGTGCACAAATATTATGCACCAGGCCTGTAGTAATTCATATTCTTCCACCTTACATTACCAGAACTCTTCCCCTACTGCCATCATGTTGCTCTTATACATGTTAACACTTTCAGTGAAACTCCTCTAGTCAAGGTCATTGACAAACCCAAGTTACCAAATCCAATAGACTCTTCTGTACCTTCATTTTAATAGACATTTCATAATTAGTGAAATTCTCAGTTAGCCTCTTTCTTGACTTACTTTTCTCTGTTGGATTTTATGAAATCAGACTCTCAAATAAAAGTTGTCTGACCATTTCTTAAAAAAAAATTTAGGAGTGTCTCGCCTATTTCAAATCTTTTAAATTTAGTAAAATATAAATTTTGGCATGTTAGGCCCAGGTCCTCTGTTCTCTATTATACCCTTTGCTTTTTAAAGTACTATGAATTAGTAGAATAAGGACCCCCAAGATGTCCATGTCTTAATCCTCCGAACCTGTAAATATGTTACCTTAAAGGATAAGCAAGATGTTACAGATGTGATTAAGATTAATGTCCTGAGATGGAGATTAGCCTGGATTTTCTAAATAGGCCCAATATAATTACACTAGTCCTTAAAAATTGAAAACCTTTCCCACAGAGAGATGACAACATGAGAAGAACTCAACTTGTAGGTTCTGGCTTTGAAGATGAAGGAAGGAGCCACCAGCCAAGGAATACAGTTGGCCTCTAGAAACAGAAAGAAAATTAGGTTTAAGCTTCTCCAGTAGGAACATAGCCTTGCTAACACTTTGATCTTGGTTCATTTCAGATTTATAAGAAACAAATCTATGGGATAATAGATATTTGTTTTTTTAAGCCACTAAGTTTACAGTAACTAATTATGACAGGAACACAGAACTGAAGCACACAATTTTAAATACTATTCTAAAGGTTGATGACTCCAAAATGTAAACCCTTGCTGTAACTGATTCTGTATCTCCTGATTCAACTGCCTTTATACAATTTCTCTTCGATGTCTATGTGAGAGTCTCCTAATTGCCTCCCAATTCCCATTCTCCCTTTCTTACTTTATAATAGAATCCCTGATCTACAGCTGAATGCACAGGCAGCTGGAATAAAGTTTCTTCCCCTTCCCTTGCAGCTTGAGTGACCATGTATCCAAGTTGGTCCACAGGAGTATGCAAAACTGTCTGCCATGTGTGACACTGGAGGGAACTGGGGAAGCTTCATCTTTCTCCTTTATGCTGGCTGGGATGTGAACAAGATAGCTTGAGGTCAAGAATCCATCTAACACCACAAAGTTTCACAATAAGGATAGCAGAATAATTAAATAGAAATAGCCTAAGTTCCTAATGATCATGAAAGTCTCATGTCAGCTCTGACACTGTAGACTTCATTTAGAAAGGAAAATGTTCTCTATTGTTTAATACTCTATTATCCTGGAATTGTTGACGCATGGGGCTAAACTTAATTCTAACTAAAATAATAAAATTAAAATAACCATGACAGAGTTATTGATTTTGCCCTCTAAAACCCAACTGTTCAGTTTTCCTCCATTTCTATGAATTATATTATTATTTGCCCAATTGTTCAATCCAAAAACCAAAAGATGATTCTTGATCTTAAATTCCTTTCTTTATTCCCTCACCGATCAACTTTCTACTCTTATTATCCCACTCCCAATAAATCAGCAAGTCTTGGTGCTTTTATTTCTAAAATACACCTGTGAACTTCTCTCCATTTCTAATATCATATAGGCCTTGTCTGATCTCTCACCACCTCTTATTTGAGCAATTGTAATATCTATTAACCAATTTTCATTCCTGCTTTTATTATATTGTCAATTTTCCTCTTTCTACTGGATCATTCCCATTATCACAAAAGCATGTTTTAGTTTATCTTATTTAAAAAAAATAAAATAAATAAACCTGCTGAAACCGGTTTGGCTCAGTGGATAGAGTGTCGGTCTGTGGACTGAAAGATCCAGGTTTGATTTCAGTCAAAAGCATGTATTTGGTTGTGGGCATATCCCCAGTAAGGGATGTGCAAGAGGCAGCTGATCCATATATCTCTCTCATCCATGTTTCTAACTATGTCTCGCCTTTCCTCTCTGTAAAAAATCAATAAAATATATTTAAAAAAAAAACACCCTCTTGGCCTCTTATCATCTTTCAATTACTACTTCATTTTTCTGCTGTGTTATTCCCCAAAAAAATTTATCAGGATAGTATATACTGGCTATACTCATTATCACTTCTTTCTCTCTTCCCAATTTTTGTTTGCTTGTTTGTTCTCACTTAATTGGGCTTTTTCTTGTTTGTTTGTTTTTTTTATTTTTCTTCTCTTTTTTTGTTGTTGTTGTTGAATGAAGGAATTAATGAATTCATTTTTATTTATTTTTTAAATTAATTAATTAATTTATTATTTTTCCCCTTATTGTTCTCCCCACCCCCTTGTACATGCTCTCATCCATCC